>JAPMOR010048551.1:107508-185275 GCA_026543865.1 Argiope aurantia | reverse complement strand
ATATATATATATATTTACAATACAATACAATATGGAACGTTTTGTGTTTAACTTCGTCATATATTGAAAAGAATCGTATTTCCATTTTGTAATGGTATCAGCTCTTTATCACCAAATGCATTTGAATTTAATATTGATCTACTGTTTTCATGTAGAAATCACATTTAAAACTCGTTCATCTAGCATATTATGTATTTGAGTTATCATGTTTATTTACAAATGAATACATATCTGAATAGTAAACATTGTTATAGTTTGGATCTATAACTTAATAAACATTTACATGTTATTGATAAAACGTGTGCCAAATTTCATCTACTATATCTGTTTTATTTTAGAGTTGCAGTGCTCACACGCACATGGATGAATAGATTTTGATCTGATTTGACAGAATTTATAGATCCAAAGATAATTTTTCATTATATGGTATCAAACATATGAATTCTTGAATTTAAAAGCGTATTTACAATTTTTGTCATATGTCATGATCTGTCGTAGTTTAAATAACACCAATTCAAATACTTTAAAACAAGTTAAAAATTCAGGTCAAACATAAAAACTACTTATTTTTAAGAAAATAAACGGATGGTAATTGAAAACTTATGATGGATATCATTCAGAGTGATACAAGAGGAATTACAGCGTGGGGTTTCTCAATAAATACCCATGTATGAATCTAACATAACCGATTCTCCATCACATAAGAGCTTTGCGGAGCTTTCCCTTGAGTAAACCAAGCAGTCATTCAATTAGACGCTTAATCTAGTTAAGTTCATTTGCATCTTCGCGATCCTGTTAAGTTTAACATGTCTTTTGATATCATTGGCTGGAACTTGATAGTTTGAATTATTATTGGAAGATTTCTCTAAATTTCGCTTCATAGCTAGATATACCAATGTAAGAGAGAATCCAGAAGAGAAGAAAGAGAATCTTTTATTTGTAAGATGATAGTATAATACTAAATATCAATGATGTCCATAATGAATGCTATTAAAATATAAAGAAATTATGAGTTCATTACTAAAATATAAAGTAATTTATGAAAAAAATATTGAAATACAATGGATAATTGAAACGATAAAGTCATGAAAATGTTTCTGAAATACTTCAGGAGTCTGAATAACTGATGAATTACCAAATGGACAGAAAGACTTAATTATAAAAATGTTTTTTATTCCACACTTAGAGCAATCTAAAATGTGGAGTCCAATTTCGAAATTTTTGTCAATGACTATTTCTATTATTTAGATATGTCGAATGCAAGAAATTAAATAATGATACATTTACGCCAAAACAATTGCTGAATGTGAATACAATTGAAATACCTATATGACCTACACATTTCAATAATTTCACTTACATGACTGCTTTCAATAATTTAAAGACATTTTATAACACACTCCGATACTGAATAACCGATGAATTGCCAAATGGATAGATAGATTTGATTATAAAAATGTTTTTTTGTTCCGAACTTGCAGCAGTCTAATAGGGAGTCCAGTTTCGAAATATTCGGCAACGGCAATACTTCTATTTAGATTTGTCGTATACACAAAATTAAATGACGATACGATTACGTCAAAGCTATTGCTGAATTTGAACCCCTATATGATTGCTTCCAATAATTTAATCTATATAACTGTTTTCAATAATTTCAATACATTTTATAACGTTCACACACTTCAAATCTTCAAGGGTGAGCCTATTTATAAAGTGATCCGTGTTAAAGTTTTTTCTCAATTTTTATTCAGAACTTTCTTTCCTCCAGCGCCTGTTCTTTCTGAAAGAACCTGTTTCTCTCACCCCTTCACTCTCAGCCCGTCTAATTTTAACGGGACACAAGCCTTTGCCTCCTATTTTTAGGCAATCCAGTCTGGAAACACACCGACTCTGAATCGTTCACAAACTCATCTGCTGTTGTCTAGCAGATGAATGAAGGCGAACAGCTTTGGCATGGCTAGCCTAAATACGGACGCTTCGGAAGCTGACTGAAGTCAAAATAGGTGGCATTCCTCGAATAATTTCAGGAAATGAGCTCTAGATGCCATTTGAAGGAGTATGCGAGAAATTTGCAAAATTTCGTTGTGCATTTTTAATGTTTTAAAATTTATGCGTGACTATGTCTTAATTTTAATGTTGCTACATTGGCTACTAATTTCCGATGCTAAAGTCAGATTAGCACATAAAAATATATATAAAAAGATTGTCGATTTAATTAATTACATTTCTGCCTAATTAACGCTTCATTTTGTTTAGTCAATTTTTATTAATTTAATGCTAACAGATGGATCAATAGTTTTGTCAGGACTATATCAAATACACACGCATCAAAAGCTGATTGAAGTCACATAAGTGACATTCCTTCAGTAAATTGAAGAAATGATATATAGATACCATCTGAAAAAGCATGTGACAAATTTGGAATGTTCTTTGTGCTTTTTTTTTATCTGTTTAAAATTTCTAACGACACATCAGATGTTTTAATTTTGCTGCATTGATTACCAATGTCTAAAAGGACACAGCAAATATTTTTAAAAAGATGATGTACTTAATCAAGGACATTCTTATAATTTTATTTTTTTCGGAAAGTCATTTTGTGTGCCAATTAAATTATATCTAATATAAAATTAATAACTGTTAAAAACAAAAAAAGCTGCCAAATGTTTGTAAAGCGGAGTTTTGTACTAAGTTCAGAGATATGTTGTGCTCAATAGGAAATTGCATTATATCGGAGGAATTTACATAGGTTCAAACATGTTTTTAGTTTGTAACTGCAATTAATACTAATGAAAGTTTAGAGTTTTTTTTAATTATCAGTTTCAAACACTCATATATATATAAACAATAATATAGTATATATATATATATATATATATATATATATATATATACGCTATCCTAAATAAACAATAATAAAATATGGAAATGTTAATAAGGTGCAAATTATAAATGCAACGTGAGAAATACACACATTTCTTTTCATCGGGTTCTGCGATTTCACTCAATACAGAAACGCATAAAAACAAGAACCCACTGCATTGATATACCTATTTCCGAATTTTAAATCAAATTATTTGACAAATAGTTAAAAAGAAAACCACGATAGGGTGATAGATTTTCCACTAATGCCAGGCAGTCTCTAAATTAAAGTAAAACAAAATAACGACTTTCACTTCTTGCTAATTATGTCTGTATTCGGTATCAAATCAAATGATGTCATAAAAATATGAAAGTTTTTAATGCATATGTTATTTACATCTAACTGAGCTTTGCTGTGGATTTAAAAATAAATTGACTCAATGTTTGTCAAATACAGAAACAAAAAATATAAGTGTCAAATATTTCAGCGATAAATTTCGCATAATCTTCTGGAATTAAAGGATTACTGAAGGAATATCCACTTTTCAATTTTTCCAGACATTATTTGATCCCAAACTGACCGAAACTCTAAAGATTAGAAATTTATGCATTAATGCCCGATGCGTGTTGAGTTGGTTCTATTTGCCTGAATAAATAAATAAATACAATTCCAGAGTGCTTCTTAACTTATAAAAATATTCTAAAAAGAAACTGAACAAAAGCCAGTTGAAGAATATAATTCATTAGACAGGAATGATATGTGTTTAATAATTTTCAGTGTTCACTCATTAAACTGAAATTCATTTGGAATTCAACGATTTGTCCAATTTCGAATGTTGCATATTAATGAGTTATTCCTTCCGTATTTTATTTTGATAAAAAATGCCTTAAACATTAATTGTTCCCGATATTCTGAATTTTTTATTATTGCCAGCATTCTACTTGCTTAAGAGGTTTTCTCTGTTTTTAATTATGGGATATTTAATTGAGAAAATACAACTAATTTTCATTGTCCTTTTGATTATTTAACATGTCTATGATTGAATAAGAAAACGATTAGTACTTGTAAGCTGAGGAAATAAGTTTTACAATCTAACAGAATGTAAAACTAAATGGAATGAATGGAAGGGTATTAGAAAAGAACTTTAGATTCTTTTTAAAGGATTTTCAACTGACAGAGCAATAATTAATCATAAAATTTGGAATTATAAGCAGAAAAATGTGCCTATTTAATTGCTTGATAAAACGCAACATTAAATCAAAGATGCTTATATAAAACTTTAATATTCCTATTTAACAGTGAATTAAGCATTCGAAGCATTGAGAATCAGGTTGAACTAATTCATACTTTCCGTTAAACCAAGATTGAAGCATGTTTTACAAATAACAAATATAACACAGTTACTCAAAGAGAACAGATATTGAAGGTGAACTGCTTGATGATAGCTAAAACGTATTGATCCATTTTGATTTTGAAGGGAAAAAAGTTTCCAGTTGAATTAATTGAATTATGATCAAACTCGGTTTAATCCACTCAGTTATGAATGGTTTGGCCACTCTTATTCAAATCACATTCTTTATCCTACGACAAAATATATGGGTCATTATAATTAACTTCTACTCCTTTTTGAGAAAGGAATTAAAATTCTAAGTAAATTGGTAAAGCTTAAATTTAATCTTATAATGGATTTTTCGTCGAATCTTATAATGACCTTTTATTGCCCGCCAACTCAAGCTAATTCCTGTAGCAGCGATATAATATGTTTGATGCAATTATAAATCTTCTGAAGCTTCTTACAATTAATGGCAAATATTAAAGTGAATTAAAAATGAAAATTGTCTTTGCAATAGTGTTGAAAATCTTTGCAGTATTCAAGTCTTTTGAACTAGTAGGTCTTTGATAAGTGCTGGAATAATTAAGAAGTATTTTTGTGATAATTAGGCTACTATAAGAGCCAAATTACATTAGCTCTTATTATTATTATAAATTACAGTTTAATGAAGTCTTCGAATGGAGGGCTTTTGATGTACGGATTAGTCTGCGTGTATCAAAATTTCGTTAATATAATCAGCTTCAATTTAATCCATGGTTATTCGGTTGAAAACCATCGTATCAAGTGTTCTTTTTTTATATGGATATTTCATTGTTTGCAAATACGAGTCTATGAAATAATAAGCATTGACTGATAGGCAATCGCTTATATGAATAAAAGTCACTGATCAACTAACTGTTCTATTCAGAAAAACCTGTGCTGTAGCTTGAATTATTGACTCGTTCTACTCATCCATGCTTTACAAAACCACCAGAAAACAATTTCCATTGAAAGTTGTTTTTTCAATAGAGACGAATGCTTCAAATAGCTGGTATAATATTACTGTATTTATTTATGAGAGTTTTATGATTTTTTTAAAATTCTTTTCATCATTTTTATATCAATCGACAAATAAAAAATTCTAAATGATGCATTCTATGATTGATTATTTTACACAAAGAGGGCAATATTTTCACTTTGATAAACTGTAAATATATTCACATACAAATATATCACAATAAGCAGTCTTTATTGTGTGTATATATATTGCTGTGAAATGTGGAGTGGCAAATGTAAATATTCCCCTGCAGAACTCAGCAACCTCATAATTGCTTGCTGTATGTTTGAAACATTTACCAAATATCATTATTTTTCTTTTGCTCCAGCAAATGCTGACATTCGGCATTTTCCAGTGGCGAATGCTGACTGAAAACGATTTTGTTATAATAAGATAAACCTGCAATTTTTACAATAATACAATGCTATACTTGTAATTAAAAAATATATGGTATCGAAATAGGGGAAAGAAATAACAACAAGTACAAAAAAACTGTTCAATCTATAACAAACATTAAAAAAACACACTAACATCAAAATTATGGGATTAATGATATGCAATCATATTTATTGTAACAACGTAAAATACTATGTTTGCTTCTCTGGTGTCTTCTCGTTAGAACTTATCTGTGCTTGTGGATATACGCCAGAGATGGTTCGATTGCATAACCAAATGTTCGATCTCTCACCGGAATGTATTGATATTCACTGGAGAATACGGACTTTTTTCTAATTTCGGTCCCCCACGGTAAAGTATAACATATTACGATATCAATAATAACTTATATGACTTAGACGTTTTGATATCATAATATGTTACAGTATAACATATTATTGTATCAAAATAATTCTGATAATAGCTATTTGGAAAATATATAAATGGTGTTTGTGAAAAATATTAATTGATAATTATTAAAAAATATTGAATATAAAACTAAAAAAAATATTGATTGATATTTCTAGATAGATTAACAAACATTTTTAAGTTAGTTCATTGAAAAAAAAAAGATCTACATCTGTTGCTCCGTCTGAATAGTAGATATCACAATAAACGCTCTTTGGAAACAAAGAGAAAACAAAATAAATAAATAATGACTTGCGCGTCAGAAAAAGGAAGAATATTTTAAAAACAATGGGCAGTATTAAAGAAAAACTATTTTTTACTTAGTGAAAATAACTATATAATTTTTAAGATTTTCCCCTGAGAAATAAGATTTTCTCTTAAAGTGCTAAATACTATTTTTCTAATTACTTAATTAAAATACTATTTTACATATCTGTCTGAAATTCAACATATATTTTTTTTGTTATGTTGGTTAGAGAATCAACCAAATTATAAGTGCATGTGATTATATTTTGAATATGGTAACATTATGCAATGATTCATGAATATAATATGAATCACTATAAAATGATACACTTTTCAAGCTTTTAAAAAAGTTAAAAAAAATTATAAATTTAAAAAAAACTATGATTTTATATTAAAACTATTGTAATTTAAAAGAATATCGAGAAATTGCATAACCATTGCTTCATTCTTAAACCAATACTTATACTTGCAATATACTATACTATTTATACAATATTATATCTACTAAAGAATATGCCAATACGGTATTTGTTTTAGATCAAGACCATTTGGAAAATGGTCAAATTTAGTGCAAAGCGTTTTAAATTTTTTCAAACAGATAAAAAAAAATATTTAAGTTTTTCATATAAAAACATTTTTGTATGATACATTAAATTTCATCACTAATATAAAATGAAAAAAAAAATATGGTAATAATTTGAATAAATATCGCTTGAAATATCATTATTTAAACGAAAATGCCTCCGGATATGACTAAGTATTCGAAAAATGCAAACACAGATAGGTAATATTTTCAGAGGTTTCGACCAATAATTAATTAAATTTAATGATACATTACTCCCCTAAATTAATTCTTCCTATTAAATTCAATGCTACCCTATAAAAGTCTACACATGCCATTTCACGGATGATTTGGACAACTGAGGGTATCTAGTGTAAAACGCATGTTAAAAATTCCATCAATGATTTCAAGTATTGTTATTACTGATAAAAATAATCTTGAGTAATTATAGACCAGTAGAAGCATTTGTCAGCTATTCTGTGAAGAAGCAATTTATGTTTCTGTTCTTGGATATTTTCTTGTGCTTGTGCCGCAACAGATACTTTACACCTACAAATTACTGTACAAAATATATTTTTAATTCTCTATATTAATCCTTAAAATTATACCCAAGAATCACACTATATAATGTTTCTTTTCTGAAATTCAGCATTGAATCTTTCCGCGAACTTCTTAAAAACTTCTTTTTCATATCGACTGTATATAAATGTACTTCGAAACAGAGCCCAAATAAACAGCCAGAACTACCCCCCCCCCCAAGTTGTCAGAAGAATCAATCGGAACGGACAGAAACAATCCGACACTTCGGAACGGCTTTTCCTCAAATAAGAATTCCCGGGAACCTTCCCTATAATCTCCTGGCCTTGTTACAGGCCCAGTTGATTTCTATCGATTTTAGCAGCGGGAAAGACTACCGGAGTGCCTACCGAAGTCAAAGGACCCTTTTCCCGGAAGACTAGAAGCGAGATTTCTGCCGGTCCTTTCAACAAGTTCCTGGAAGCATTCGCACGTCAATAGTGGGGGACGCTTTCCAGGAATGGGTCACTTAGAGGGTGAGTTGGACATTACAAAAATTCTTGTGGTATATGGTACGAGTTTTGTGAGAATAAAGGGAATTCTATGAATATAGTTGATGATTGATTGTAATTGATGGAATCCTGGTTATGAGAGAAGCAATATATCTTGAAATGACATCAATCATGAGTTCGACAGAGAGGTTCAAAATTCATACGGAAAATTTTAAAAAGAGACGTATAATAATATAATTCATTCATAAATTCATCAAGAACAGTTTATGTTAAAAGGAGCAAACACAAGAAAAAGACACGAAAGAAAATATAAATTGATTTCTTGCAATATAGCAAATAAGCACTTATTTACAACAATTAATTAAAATTGTTTTCACCAACAATAACTTGTTTTGCAACTTTAGTTGAAATATTTTTCCAGCAATTTCACTTAGAGCGTATTCATTTGGACATTATATAAATTCTTGTGTATATGGCTCGAGTTTTGTGAGAATAGAGGGAATTCTACAAATATAATTGTTGATTGATTGTAATTGATGGATTTCTGATTATGAGAGAAGCAATATATCTTGAAGAGACATCAATCATCAGTTCGACAGATGGATTCAGAATTCATAGACCAGATTTTAACAAGAGGTGCACAACAATAGAATTCATTTATAAATTCATCAAGGGCAATTTATGTAAAAATATATGAATATATGAATTCCTTACAACATAGTCCATAAGTACTTTTTTACAACAAAGGTAATAATGATTACTTAAAATCAGATGCACCAACAATAACATGTTTTGCAACTTTAGTTGAAATATTTTCCGGCAACTTCATATCTATGAGGAATTTCATGCGCATCTGAAATGGCCATTGTTAAAGATCTTATGCAATATAGCTGGGGATTTGTAGGATGAAAAGGTGATAATAGGCGAGAGTTTTACAAGTAACTTGATGTTTGATTGTATTTGATGGATTTCTAGTTATGAGAGAAATAAGGTATCTTGAAAGTATTCCGAGATATATAAAATAATTCATATTTCTGTAGGTATATTTTAAAGAATTGTAAAGCACCCTACAAATCTCTCTTTTGCACAGGAATTTATAAGTATTAGTGCGTGGTGAGGTGAAAACACAAGAAACAGGCAAAAAAAGAAACAAATTGTTTACTTATAGTAGCGATGACAAGCAATTCTTTAGAACAATGTTAACAATAATTATTGAAAATTGACACCACCAAAAATAATATACGATATAATAACTTTGACAGAAATATCTTCATATATTTTCAAATATATTAGGATTTTCTTAGACGTTGCAACTGCAATGAATACTGTGATAAGTTCTTCAATAGAGTGAGCACAATAATGTGCATCAGTCAATCCATTGACGCCCAAACTACTATTGATGGCTACCGTTTGAGCTATTTATATTTTGCCCTGTTGTGAAGGAGCGCATGTAAACGATTCTGTAAGGAAAATTCATTTTGTTTCTCTTCATTTGTTTTTGATGTTTTTTTTTCTTATCTCAACGAGTCATTGCTCCAGTGCTCTTTTCAGAAATATTATTTATTGTGTGTTTTGTCTTACTTAAAATTATTACCTTGAATTCTGTAACACTTCGCATTTCAAAATGTTATGAAATAAGTTTAATTAAAATTGTAATGACTTAAAGGGATCCCAATGGTCTGCTAGTAGAGTTTTTCTGAATAGAAGGATTCTAGATTCAAAATCCGATTTCTTCGGAAGATCGCCATACACGCGGATCTGTGATGGCATTAAATCCCTTGAATCAAATTTCCTACCGGCTGATTTGAAAGCTTTTCGTAGCAGACGTTACCTCAGATGTCTTCATCATTTGATTAGAGTTGTGCTTAGGATTTTGTGCTTATATTAAATTGTTCAGAAATTAGCTGTTAGATCACTATTACATTGTAAATAAACATTGTAAATTTTTCTTAGTCATTATTTTTCATAGTTATTGCTGTTATACACGCTCACATTTAGACAATATTATCAAGTTGGGATAATGTCTTTCTTTTCAAGAACGTTGCGGCCTATAATAATTAAAATTAATTTTGAAAAATCACGCAGACACGCACGCACACTCACAAGCACGCGAACTTTTACGCACATTATTTGAATGCCTTTTCGGGTATTTGTGAAAAAAAGTATATCTCAAAATATATGTTTTATAATTTTTTCTGTTTTGCATAACTGATTTCCACTGGTATCTGATAAAATTCATTATTTGACAAAAGAAAACTTTGTTGCAAGTAGAGCAAGTTTAATTTTTGTGAATGGTTTTATTTCATATTAAATATAATTTTAATCAGCGAGTTGTATTTTAAAAATCAACCCATATTACGATTTGTAAATCTCAGAATCGGAACAATTTTAAATTCCATCACATTTTTTACGGATTTAGAACAAAAATAATTTAAATATTAAAAATAGAAAAGAGTTTATCAATTACTTTTGAGAATACAATTATTTTCGCATATATCATCCATATTACCATTTAATACATAAGTGACTGAACTGTTCACATTATGTCATTTCTTTCTCTTTTTAAATTTTTATAAAAGCAAATTAACTTATTTATAAGCATATACTAAGTTTTGAATACGAATAAGCAAATAAAAATATAGAAAGAGGGGATTCTGTTTACGAGATTCATATTTTTGGTTTTTATATCTTATGTAATTTATCGTCTGAATTAATGAATATTTTCGTATACAATGAATGGGAACTAAAACATAACAGTTCTTCATTAATTTCCTGCACATAAATAATTCTAGATATTAATCATCCGATATTTTTTAATTTCCTTAAATTTCTTTCCTTAAAAATTTATAAACTTGAATTCACGGTTTTTATTTTAAAATATCATAAACAAGTTTTGAATGTCATACACGATTCATATTTGATGAAGTAGTCATTAATTTGGAGACAAATGCTGATTTTCAAAATATTAGTTAGTTGCAAAGAAATCATGATAAAAATCGCCTCTTTTTTTTTAATAACATTATATTGGTACCAAAAATTATTTTTCCCCAAGTCGCATCTTTCCTATTAAAATCAAGAATAATCTTTTTTATAATTAGATATAAACAACTCTCCTTAAACTATTTCAATCATTAAAAGTAAGATTTTTTTAAATGTTAATCTTAAATTATCTATTAAGAACACAGTAAGTAAGATTTATTAATTTTTTTTCTTTAAAAAATAATTTATAGCAAAAAACAGCATTTGATTATTTAATATTCTATCCAGTTAAATATAGAAAAAGAAATACTGCAAAATTATTATATAAATCAAAAAATATAAAAGATATTTTTGTTCATACTCTTTTATTTTGTTATAGTATATATTCGTTATTTCTTAAATTTATAAGGCCACACAATTTCTTAATAATAAAAAGCTGTTTTTCTTGAACATGATTTTTTTAGAATAATTTTATTTGAAAGCGATATATGATTTCAATATTTCTTGGAAAAATTATTTTCGATAAAAAATATTTTCGATATATATATAATTATTTTCGATATCAACTTGTTTGCAAAGAAGAACTTAATAAAGAATTCAGATTTGTTTAAATATTTCACAAGAATAACCAGATTAGTAAGAGAAATCAAATTATATTTATCAAATCAAAATATATATAAATAAAAATATAAATGAATTTTTATATAAAATAAATCAAATTATATTTTAATGATAAGGAAATTACAATAATCTTTACTATTTGTTTTCAATAATTTTTATTTGTTAACAGAAATTTTCAAAAACATAATAACAAATTCAAAGTCCTACTTCTGTTATCGAGACATATTGTTTGGAAAGAATAGTTTGAAATGCATAGTCAGAAAAAATAATCTATATACTATTTATTCCATAAAGAATCCTATATTCAAAATTTTTTTCTACACATATAATTTAACTTGTCGATAATCAGCAAATTAAAAATCCTAATTTCAATAGCAAGAAATATTTGTTATCAAAATTGGTTTTGGTTTGAAAGAATGTAGTTTATTTTCTCCATAAAAACTTCACATTTAAAAAATATTTTTTTTAAATGTAATTCATTATAACTAATATTAGCAAACTTAAAATCCTATTTATATTAAAAAGTAATAATCACTCAGAAAGAACAATTTAAAAACTTACATGTATGAAAATTTATATGTAAAAGTGAATTATCCAATTTATTTTTCTTAAAGAATATGTTAAATTTTTTTATACAAATAAATGAAAAAATAAATTAAAAATATGCAAGTGATATTTAATGAAAGAAAATATATTAATTGCAGATTAGAATTCAATGCCAAAACGATGATCATGCCTTAAGTAATTGTTTCAACACTATCACTGATTTGAATGTCCATATCAAGCCTGATTTCTAGTACAGGCAAGAATTGGTAGATTGATTTCTTTACGATATGCATCAAAAGAGCAGATGTTGAATATTTGTCACGCCTACGATC
The DNA here is from genome assembly GCA_026543865.1 of Argiope aurantia. Lineage (NCBI taxonomy): Eukaryota > Metazoa > Arthropoda > Arachnida > Araneae > Araneidae > Argiope > Argiope aurantia. The sequence goes on along the minus strand of JAPMOR010048551.1, from coordinate 172,889 downwards.
GAAACTTGAGTATGTTGCATTTTGAATAATGCATCTTTCAAATAAATGCAGCAACTACCTGTTGAACAGAAAATTTTAGAAATCTGGAATTTCATTTCTGTTCATTCTCAATTTTATCTTACTTAGCTTTTTAGATAATTCTTTTTAACTATTTTCAATAACAATAATTATTTTCTTGTTTTTTGGTTTTATGTATTTAAATAAATATATCCGTTTGAAACTTTTAGGATATATTTTCGCCGCTTGCTCTGAATTTGCGTATTTAAGTTGTTTTCAGTTGTAGTTGTTGGAAGAAATATATAAAGTATTGTAATAGTCTAAAAATTCGAATTCGGGATGTTAAGAATGTTAATGGCAACCTCTTCTTTGCGTCCGAAAAGCACATTTTGAAATTATGATAAATCAAAAGCTGCTTCAGCTAGACGGCTGAAATTCAGCATACTCAGAATTCGTAAATTTCTATCAAGTTTTGAATAAGAGAGGTTTTGTTTTTTTCAGTTCAGAAAAACTCCGCTAGTATGACTGCCTAAATCTGCGTTAATACAATAACTGCAAAATGAAGAGAGTTGGATTGATAAAATTTAATACACATATTTAAAGTGTAGATATCTATGAAATTTGGAATCAAATCCATCAATAAATTAACCATTCTTCTGCCAGTATTTTTACAAGCATGTAAATGCGATAACAAGAAATTCAATTATTTTGTTTTAAATAAATAAAATTTGGTATGTGATTTTATGATTACAATTGTAATTCTAAGTCAGATTTTCATTTCCATAAATTAGAAAAAAGGCATAAAAAATAGACATTCGATTTCCTGGTACTTGTTTATAAACCTTTTGGCTAATCGGCTCAAAAAGATCATATGATGATAAACATTTTCATAGCTATTGTTTAATTTATTAGAAAATATATGACATTGCTTCGGGGGGACCATTCCCTCTGATTTACTTCAAAAATTCTCAAATAATAATTGGTACTGTGAGAAAGCCCATTAGAGTGATACAAAAGCGCTACAAAACAATACTAGCGTTTTCGATATAGGAAGTCTTTCAGTATTGTTTCTGTTTATTAAATAATAATTACAAAGTACCAATTCTCTGATTTGAACTAAGTGCTGATAACTGATAAACGGATTATCCATCTTTTTCGAGCATTTCATACCACTCAAGTATTATTATTTACGGTAAACAGTAATCTTAAAAACCTTTCTGTGACATTTTAAATATTTTTATAGCAGAAATTTCAATGGGGAAAATTCAATTTAATTTTCCTCATTTTCCTCAATTTAATTCATTCCGTTCCTCAATTATATTCGCCATTTTTGAAAAACCATTTAGTTAATTCTTTTTCATTAAAATTTATTTTCAGACGATAATATGAAATCAAATACTGAAAGCTGCCACAGATTTGCACAAGTCATGGAAATATTTCACCAAATTAATATAAGAACAGTTTAATATAAATGAATCACTTCAAATTAATATAATAATAAATTAATATAAATTAATCACTTCAAATTAATATAATAATAAATTAATATAAATTGATCACTTCAAATTAATATAATAATAAATTAATATAAATTGATCATTTCAAATTAATATAATAATAAATTTATATAAATTTATCACTTCAAATTTATGTAATAATAAATTAATATAAATTAATCCCTATAAATTAATATAATAATAAATTAACATAAATTAATCACTTCAAATTAATATAATAACAAATTAATGAATTATATTAATATAATTACAGAAATAGATATAATCTAAATGCTGTTTAATAAAACCAATGAAAATGTTGTGTTTCTTTTAATTCAAACGACTATTGTTGCATCGATATTTCTAAACAAAAACAAACAAGAATCATTCCAGTACCCATAAGGGAAGAGAGAGAAAAAAATGCCTGTGCAGAAAATCATTCATAATAACACAGAATTTATCATTCCATTGAACAGACCAACCATTAGGTAATGCACGTAATTTCGAGGTAAATCATTAATCCTTACTTTCAGGCGATGAAGTATCCCGTGTTTTTGTTGCCTTATTGCACGGCAAGAGGATTTGCGGTTGCTGTTTGGCGTTGCAAGGTTCATAGTAAACTCCGACAGTTTCCGCCAGTTTCTCACTCCCAAAACATTCTCCCCAGAAAATGCATTTCCTCTTGCATTGGAATTTCGCTCTTCTTTCCATTATTTTCTTTCTCTTTCACAGATTTTGCTTTAGATAGCTTCGTTCTTCTTATCTTGGTTTCTATTCCTTCATCGCACAGGGAATGATTAACTTTTCACTTCAAGACAGACCGTATCGTACAAAATATCTTAATTAATTTTTATCAGGAAAAATTAAAGCTATTAAAAATAAATGTATTATATTCTCCTTTTCCAGATTTTTAAAATGTAGCATAGTTTATTCTGTGATTAATCATTTAAAAAAAGGACATCAAAAGCAAAGAAAGTTTATTAGAAAAGGAAGAAAAAGAATTGTTTCCTTTTTCTAATTTTATTTTTGTTAGTATAATTTTCATTTTCAAATCAGAAAACAAAAGTATTTTGCGAAATATGATGTTGTAATTAATCACTTTTGGAATAAATTTATCGCTTTGAAAATTATCGTTGCATACTAAAAAGCAGTTGAATGAATTCCCTTTTTAAAACAAATTTAGCTTATTGGAATAAATAGGAGCAAAATTAAAGAGGTTTCAAATCGTTAGTCTGGCACATTGTGGCATGATAATATTTTAAGATTTATTAATTAAATTTAAATTATTTTTGAAACAGTATAACATTATCGTTAATTATTTTTAAAATAAATTTAAAAATATTTTTTGGATACAAAAAAGTAGCAGAGTGAAAAAAAATGCCGAAAATCAACCGAGCTGTGCATTTTTCAAAAAGCAAAAGAAGGAAAAAATCAATCCGTTTTTTTTTTTTTTTTTTGGAAAAATCAATCCAATCAAAAAAAAAAATTAATCCGTTCTATTTATAGAGGAATTATTTTTCTGACACAAATATAAATTTCATATTTTCATATATTCACTCTTTTCTTAAGTACAAGCAGTGTTTCAGAATAAAGATAAATAAAAAAAGACAGTATTCAATCCTGAATTGATCTGATGTTCAAATGACAAAAACAGTATTAATATTCGATCTTATATTTTATTTCTAACTTTTATGCCGTAATCTAGATGTAGCACACACAAACCAGATTTTCGAATTAATTTCTTCGTATTAACAGTGCCTAGATTTTAAAACCGTATTACCCTACATTTAAAGCTTTTTAGGTACCAGAGGAATAGTGTATAAATCATGGTTTGAGTAGGATTGTAAATTACAGGAAATCACTTATATCAATTACAATTTAATTTCGTGTCATAAATTAAAATCTTGTACATGATGGAAAACTTAAGAAATCGAGAAATTACTTTTTTCTCTTTACATATTATTTATAACAGAAATTACTCTTATGGATAAACTCAAATTAGTTTTTTTCTATGAACAATAAAGTCTTTTTACATCAGGTCACATTTTTCGTTTGTTTTTTTTCAAATCATGTGATTCACATGATGACTAATGTAACATCATACGAGTCACATGATATTGAAATGACGTTTCCGTCAAATTTCTTACGAGTTCTAAACTTTGAATTCGAATCTTTTTATTTTAATTTTTTAGAAAAGCTGATTTTGCTTGTCAAGTAAAATTAATATCAGCCATTAGCTGCTTTCTAGGATAGAAATTTAGATTCTATTTAGGAGGATATACACTTTTTAATGGCAAGAAACATTTTAAAAACAAACATTTTAAAAGTTGTTTTTGAAAAATAAGGCCAGTAATATTTTTTCCCTCCATTACGGAACAAACAGCTTGACTTGTGATTTGAAATTCCAGTTTTTCTTCAGAAATAACATTTTTCTATTTTTCTTCAAAAATGAAATTATTTCTTCTAAATTCTTTACTTCTGGCAAAAATAAATTTTTGAAAATGTTTGGAATTTCAGCTATTTTAAAAATGAGAACTGAAGTAGTTTGAAAAAAATGTTATAAGAATATTTCTTTTGTCATTAATATTGAGTTAGAATCGGTTGGAATGCAATTTTGTCATTTTGGCAAATGAATACCAAAAGAGTGGATCTGGAAAAAAATAATTCGTCTGCATTTTCTCATTTATTTTTATAAATGCATTGTGCCGTTGTTTCGATTTTCGATGATTCCTTATTATTATTTAAGTTTCATTTGCATAAAATAATAAATAATTAAAAATATTTTTTGTTTCGTTTTTTTACCCTTTATTACATTTTCGTTTCAAATTTGTAACAATAGAATTTTGTAGTTGATTTTCTACACATCTTCATGTTCTAGAATTTTGAAATTTATACACTTACAGTCGTTCAAACAATTGAGAATACACCTTACTTTTTCTTCATAAATCCGACTTTAAATATAAATAACACATTAACGAGAAGTGATAACATGTTTTTATTTTTACTCCTAATAAATGATTTAATTTAAAGTAAAAACAAAGAAAAATCAACGAAAAATTTCTAAATTCAAACAGCAGCTACACAAATCACCTCAGTACCCCAATATCAATGCCATTGAATACCTGTGGGCCACACGCGAATCAGTGATCCAAAAATACAAAATTAGAAATAAATCCCATTTAAAACAAGTGTTGCAAGAAGAATGAGGTAAAATATCTTCAAATAACACCAAAAATTGATATAATTGGTACCACAACGTTTAAAGGCCATTATGAAAGCCAAAATACATGCAACTAAATACTTACACTTTCTTTCTATGCGAGATATTACAGAAATTTCATTGGTGTATTCTCAATTTTTTGAGATAAAAATCGGCATATATTTATTTAAAATGCTTCTGAAACTTTTAAATTTAGAAATTTTTCGTTGATTGCTATTTGTTTTTACTTTAAATTAAACCATTTGTTATGCGTAAAAATAAAAACATGTTTGCACTTTTCGTTAATGTGTTATTTATAATGAAAGTTGGATTTATGAAGTAAAAGTAAGGTGTACTCTCAATTGATTGAGTCACTGTATGTTCTCTCAATGAAAATATATTTTAATATTTTTACTTATCAATGAATTAATTGAAATTTGATTCTATATGAAAGTCGCCCTCTGTTAGTAAATTCCAGAAAAATTTAATTTAAAGATATTATAATATTTTTGATAATGAATTATAAGCTGAACTGTAAGAATAAAAGATTGTAAAAGTTAGAAATATATTCTACTATTTAAATTTTAATAAAAATGTATCTTTAAAATGTTTTTTAAAAATTATTTTGCACATTTTAAATTGTCACATGAGAAGTTATATGAAAAGTTTTCTTCTTTCCAAAGGTAAATTAACTGAAAAAGATTTAAATTTGTCTACCACATTTTTACTTTCTTTTTTTTTCTTTCTCTTCATTCGTGAAGAACTGAAGCGATAGAGTAAATTTACAACAAATTAATTAGTATTAACGTTCATCTATTGAAATAGACAATTAATTGAAGTTTTTGATGAAAGAAAAGAGATTTGTTCATTTTATTTGTTAGCCTATTATTTTGATTCGATTAATGTTTTTTTTAAATCCAATATTGTTGGAGAGATTATATGTGAATCAAAATTATCAAATAATTGCCAGATGTAAATTGAACATATCATTTTTTAAATCTTCAATAGTTTGGAATGGCAGAGAGTATATTAATTAAAATGAAAGCAGAAGAATGGGAAGGGGGTAATAAAATAAAAATCAACTGAAAACAAATTTTCAATAAAATGAATAAAGATATAGCTAAGTTCTATAATTGGAGCTATATGTAAAAGAGTAAAAATATTCATTTTTTGTTTCACATCAATCTTATTTACAGATTTAATTAGGATTTTTAATTTAGATTTAGAAGAGAAAAATAAAAATTAGTTCTTTTTTTTAAATAATTTTATGTGTTTTCGCACATTTGGTTACTCTTAAATTGATAGCTATTTTCCCTTATTTATCTACGAATATATTATTTTAATACAAATTATAAACATAATTTGTTTATTGGCAAAATTCTTTTTTGTAACCACTCATTTGAAACAACCGGTCAAATGTTATTCAGTCTTTTCATATAAAACAAGATTATCCATCTGAATTTGATTACTTTAATTATACCAAAAGGTATTCTACTCTATATAATTCTAATGAGTAATTAGTTGCAGAAAGATTTAATTTGTGCCTACGATCAACAATTATTCTTAACCTCTTAACTGTTTTCCTTTCATCGTAATCTAATTAGATGGCACCTTTCATTTCGAAATATGCTTACTGATTCAATTAAGAATCCATAGAACGCTTAAGATGGTATTGGATTATATATTATTTTTGTATTGAATTACAACGACTTAGTATGATTTAATTTCATCTTATAATTTCTAGAGAGGATAACTTCATTTCGGAATGATGCACAGGTATGTCACTTAAGGAATCAATCAAGATTCGACAGCGCGATCACGTCCAATGATGTGCTATTAAACTTTCAAGCGTTTTCAGTTTCCAACAAACGTTTCTTAGGAATCTAATGGGATTATTCTCTCCTGTAATTCCGCATAAACTAATTTAATATGACGCTTTTTCTGCTTCCTAATATAGTGAATAAGAACAAATATGGATTTTGGACATATCCCTTTTGACTAATTGAAATTAAAATTTGGCGAAAAAGATCTGCAATTTTAATGATTAGATCGCATAAAAATTTTATTTATATAAGTCGTTCTATTGTTTAATTATCTCATTTATATGTACACGAATCTAAAGAATGATAGATGGTTATGGTACAAATGGATTTGTTTTAAATTTTGCGTGTCAACAATTTTGATCGTAATTTATGCACCAAATTCCATTCATACATTCATGCTTGCAGGTGAACTGGCAAATTCACATGCATGGTCACATATGCTTTATATGCATGGATGGACAGACATACTTCTTACAGATGGAGTTCATAAAAATAATTGATATATAAGTCTATATTTTTGGTATAAAAACTCACAGGCACGATTTTGGTAATTTAAAGGTTAATCTAGAAAGAATTTGATTATAAGTATCTAAGGATTTTGAGCTAAGGAAAAGAACCACAGGCAATATCTTCACTTGTCTTTATCGTATAATAAAGTCAAATGGTGCATTTTGTGCTTCGTATTAAAAATTTTTTATATATATTTTTATATTTTAAAAATTTTGTTTTCTCCCATTTTGAACCAAAAATGGACAGAGATCTAGTTTTGAAGATAAGGACACGAACCAAATTTTAATTTCTTATTTTTTGTGTTTTCGGTCATAGTTTTTTTTTCTTCCAGAATAAACAGAGGACAGACAGTCAACCGTGTGAAAGATTTGATCTAATATTTGGTATCACTTTCCACATTACATCAAAAATTCTGATTTAGAAAACCATATACTATACTCAATTTTTCCAGCACTTTGAGTTAGTGTGTTTATACACATACACATGGGAAGACAGACTTCCTGTAAGCAAATTTCGTCCAATATCGATTATCTACAGCTCTTTTGTCACAATTATATACTATATTTCATTCATGAAGTTGGTTGAATTATTTAAAGTGACTGTCTATACTCATTGATAGAGTAGATGGCATTGTGATACAGGGTCCCATCAGTCAACTAAAGGCCGACTCTGAAAGTAGCTTATTGAATTTCACGATAATCGCAACACTTTGTCCTTGCATACTTCATATGGGAGAAATTAAAATAAAGAAAAACGATACTTTTTTCTTAAAAAAGAAATGACAAAATTTCAGCCAGTTTTCGAATTTGAGAATTATTTTTCTTAGCATATACTTGTTTGTGTTGCTTAATTTTTTTTATTCTCATCACATACCGGACCTTCGAAATCTTCTGAACCAGAAAAAAAGAACAAATGAAAGTTGTAATGTTCTTAACATATTTGTATCAGATGCGTTCATTATTTGGTATGTTTTTTTCTAAAAATTTCAGTAAAATTGATATAAAGAATTGGATGTAAAGAACTTTAAAAGTGATTGCATTCAATTTTCCAATTGAATAAATCTTTATCAGAGAAAAAATAAAAAAAACCTTTAAAAAGCAAATAAAAATATATCTGTTATTAAAAAAACATGCGTTTTAATTAATGGATAAAGGAAATCCCAAATTGTGGTGAACATTTTTTTTAATTCAAATCGTATTTGTAACGGTTTAAAAAGCAGTTGTTTTCAACAAGTAATACAAAATGTCATGTAAAAACTAATGAAAAATAATATCTTTAGATATGATTATTTATTATTGAGATAGATCGTATTTTAAAAACTTTAGAATGTGTGTGTGTGCTGGTACAAGTTTGTGCAGTTGGTTCTTAGAAATAATCATCCGTATTTATCAGTTAAATTATTTTATATAATAACTTTATCTTTTGCCGTTATAAACCTTTATGAGAGACCTGTACATGACTGTAATTTAAAAAAGATTCGAATCAATGAACCGATATACTGTAGCATGATTTTGGTCTTCAGACTTGATTTGTCTGAAGTACGTTCAAGTAGCTTGCTTGCATCAGCCTTTACATTTCACCCTTAATGACTTTTACATTAAACAATTTACAAATAAATAAAAAAAATCAGCCAAAATCTTTATCATTTTAGAGAAGCATTTTGTTTGTATATTAAAATTCAAAAAATTCTTATTTACTATTGCATATTTAGTGATTAGGTAATTTTTTTCTATGAAATTGTTTTAAAGGATTATCTCAATAATTACGACGATAAAATACATGCGTAAAACGTATTTAATATCTTTTCTACACATGTGTGTCAATACAGTTACTAAAACAATAAGAAAAGTCTAGTTGCAAATGAAAAATATTATTAAAATTAATTATTAATTATAAATACTATTAAATAAAAATAGTACTAAAATTTATTAAAATAAATGTTATTTAAGTTTATTAAATTTAGAGAGAAGAATTGCATTTACATAAAATTTGTATCATTGATACGCTAATTATTACAATTTTAAAATTGTGTAAAAATGGCTGTAGTACATATATTCCGAAATTATTGCTGCATAACTTTAAAATTCAATTAATTTTTTTATTTAAAATATCATTAAAGATTCAAAAAATATTCCTTAATGAGCATCTACTATACAAGAAAAACTTTATGTCAGATTTGAAATCTAGGACTAACGGTTTGCTCAATACAACGTTTTGAACAGTTCTCGTACAACGCATGTTGTATAACGCAATTCAGAGAAAATATTTAGTTTATAGCTATTATTAAAAGTTTTTACTCATTCACATTTTTAATAAAATATTCTTATAATGCTGCATCAATTTCCTTGATGAAGTAGTAATAATTAATTTCATTCCTTTAATTTCAGACCTTTTTGGTGTCAATTAATTTATCTGAGATATAGAAATGAATATATAATTATTTGTTTTTCATTATATAAAATTAATTTTTATGATAATAATTGCACTAAAGCGGTACATATAAATATTTTAAGCCGATGCTAAATCAAGGAATTGTTTTTTTTTTTGAAATTTCTTCGGATTTTAGATATTAGACGAAGTAAATAGCGTTATGTAATCTTCAAATTCCAAGCATGCGCAGAATAATAAAATATGGCGGCGGTGATAGATTGAAAATTTTAGAATTTGGAAAGGAATCAAGACCTTTTCAGTGTCAATTAATTTATCTGAGATATAGAAATGAATAGTCAATTATTTGTTTTTTATTATATAAAATTCATTTTTATAATAATAATTGCTCTAAAGAGACACATATAAATATTTTATGCCGATGCTAAATCAGGGATATATTTTATTCGATGATAAATCAGGACCGAAGAATTTTTCAAAAAAATTCTTCGGATTTTCGATTTCTGACGAAGTAAATAGCGTTATGTAATCTTCAAATTCCAAGCATGCGCAGAATAATAAAATATGGCGGCGTTAATAGATCGAAAATTTTAGAATTTAGAAAGGAATGAATTATGCATATGAAGACGATCTGTACATTTTTTTTCTTTAACTTATTTAAGAATAACTATATTTAAGAATAAACATATATAATAATACACAGTAAAGATTTTAAAGTTAAAAATAAACACATTTTCTGGAAAATAATTATATAAAATGCCATATTTTAAGTCAAAAATTTATTCAAAGGACTTGGGTATCAAATTCATCTCTGTGCAAAATACACTCTAACGTACAGCGATTATAATCTTGTTACGGTCATTTTGTTATAACAGAAATGATTCAGCTAAGCGATTAAATTATGGAAATCAAAATCAAAGATGATTGAAATAAAAGTTATTAATTGACAAATGATTATAAAATAATCTGCATCCTATGTAAAGAATTCATTCGAACTGTTTTCTTGTTGAAAAACAAATAATAATAGATTATTAGTAGATAATTCTTTCAAATTAAAACAAATAAAGAATTAATAAGTAGTTTTTTTATATAAAAAGACTTTCAGAAGTTTGAAAATAATTATTAAATAAGAAATTATTTTCGTAATTTTAAAAACGTTATTATTTTTTATCATTATTAAACAAATTTGATAATAATTTTGATTGCTTCAAATGACCTTTTAACTAATTGTCTTCAACTCAATCATTTCGTTCACAAAATGATCCTAGAACTTCAGTTAGATAATTCTAAATTTAAACGAAACTGCATAAGAAATAGTGTATAAAAAAGTTTGGCAAATTTGTTATAAAAAATTTTCTTAGTCAGTTTCAAACACATCTAAATGTTTACAATATCTGTTTTGCGATTTTATCGTTATAACGTTTTTAAATATTTGGGGTGCCATTATACAAGTTACATTGAATGGTTTTAATATTTTAGCGGCTAAAATAGAAGATAACGGAATTTTATGTATTAATCGTTGCATTGGGAAAAAGTTTAATTCTATTTTTAATCAGCGACTATTGAGAGACGTACTTATTTTATTGAAAGTTTGAAATATTATGACAGTGAAAATTTTTCATCCTCGTATTTTATTGAAATAATCTTTTTCTAAAGCAAAGGATTTTATTTTTTTGCTTATAATTTTCTACGCGTCAAAAGATACTTTTAAATTATTTCGGAATATTATAGACAAATAGGAAAATAGTTTTGTGATTACTTCTCTATAATAACAGATTTCTATTAATTTTTTAAAGAAATAATAAAGAACAATGAAATTAAAGCAAAAAATGTGTGTGATAAAATTAAAATGTGATGATAAAATTAAAATTATGATATAAGCTTTTTTATAATCACTTTTCTCTTAACGAATTATATTGATTTAAAAATAAAATTATTACCTTAGAAATTTATATAAATATAATTAAGCTGATTGTCCAGAATTATATTAGGATTTAACGGTGTAAATAATTATTCTTTTATTTTATTTCAGAGGCTTTTTTCTAAATGATTTTAACTTATTCATGAAGCTGTAAAATTTAAACGTGTATTAAAAATGAAAGAATAATCAAGTATCTAATATAATCACATTCAACACACATTTTTGTTCTTATACACATTTTGTAAACCTTTCTAATTTCAATTGAATACACGTTACTCACATAAAAAAGCAGTTTTATATACAATTTTAAATAAATTTTAAGAATTAATTGAAAAGATTTTTCTTAACGAAATAAACAACAACAAATAATAATAGTTAAACCTTCATATAAGAATGATTATATTAAAGTCAATCAACAACTAAATTTATAATTTCAACTTACAAATTTTAAATTAAACAAACTAAGATATATCGTTAAAAGCAATTCAATCCCGTTAATTTCACTAAATAACGTATAATATGAATAAATATAATTTACATTCATTATACAAAATTGAATATTATTTTGAATTAAAAATAGTATTAATGGGCTATAAAAGCAAATTCATTGTATTAGAGTCAAGACAAAGTGAATTTCTTAGCTTTATTTTTCTCTGTTAAACACAATAATTGAAACATGACAAAAATGAAAACAAGAGAAGTAATCAAGTTAATGGCATGAAAATAAAGCTAAAATTTATCTCAAAAAAGATTTTATCAAACATATTTACATATAAACAAAAGAGCGCATGGTAATCAAAATGTAATAATTTCGGAATTAAATTCTAAATGTTATATGCATTACAAAAGTAATGACAACTTTTCAATATTTTTAATGACATGCCAATATTTAACAAAATGACATCTCAAAGGGCAAAAATTTCTTACCTGCGAATTTCTTCGGCTGGGGCCCGCCACGGGATGCCCTTCTTTCCAGGCCCCCGGGACGGGCGCTTTCACGATCGCCCCTGAAGTTGCCACTTTGGTTTCAGGGTCTCTTAGACTCCTGGACCAGTCCTTACCGCTCCCAGAAACACACAGGAAAAAAAGTCTACTTTTTTATTAGTTCTCTTCTTTTGCGGAAAAAACACTGTCCACTTTCAGAAACTCAACTCTTTATGTGACTGACACGCCAGTGACCAGTTGCGGAGTGTGCCGGCCAGCGGATCGGGAAACTGAGTGGGCTCAAATTCGGACAACACCACACATGTGCGCGCAGGAGAGAGAGCGGTTGCGTCACTGTTTCCATGGGAACCTTCGGAATGGGGGTGGAAGCTGAAGAGCATGCGCTTTGAATGAGGATGATGACAGCAGAGAACCATCGGTGTTTCTGTCTTCCCCCTCCATGAGAAAGAAACAAATAAACAATGGCAGGGGAGAAACTTTTCGGGTAATTCATAAAAACGGAGAAGGTACAGAGTCATTCAAGAGGTGCGAAGGTATCATTGGTTAAGTGTAATTGGAGGAAGTTAGTAAGTGCAATTATAGATGAAGTAGAAGTGAATTGAAAAACAGGCAAAATTGAAATAAAAAAAGGTTGTTTCAAGAACACACTATTTCGATAAGCTGTTTTAAAATAAAATTTAATCGACAAGATGCGATCAATCAAATATTTATCTCAATTCTCAAAAACCAGTCAATAAAATAAATTATTGTTAATATAAAGATAATAGTTGAACCTTTATTCTTTCTATTCTTATCTATAGAGCCGTCAAATTTCCAGACTAAAAGTAAGGAAAAAAAAAACGAATGGTTTTTTTTTCTTTCTAAAAATAAAAAAATTCTTATTGAATTATTAATTAAAAGCTGTAGGAAATTTATTTCATTCTTTCTTGCTTCAAATTTAATTGAAAAATGATGGTGAAGCTGTAAATGAAAATAATTTCTTTCAAAATTTAATTAAAATTTACCGATGTTTTTTCAGTTATCAAATATCGATAGAAATATTGGACTTTCCTTCATAGAGCATATACAGCTTTCTTGTTGTTTAGAATGAAACAGATTATTACTTTAGAAATTTTACTTTTAAATGCAAAAAGTATCAATGTTTGACTTCTTTTTTTTGGATCATATAGATTTAAATCAGTCGAACAATTTCCACTACCATGTAGCCAAAAAAAATCATGGGTCTTACGAACTGCTATAGAAATTTTTAAAGCGGTAGACTTCATCATAGGCAGATTTCTAACAAGACTGATTAGTAGCTGCATAGATCCATAGGTAGGTCGACTAATAAAATGCCAATAGACTAACTGCCAAATAAAATTATAATATATATACATTCTAAGAATTATTAAATATAATTTGAAAATTGGTCAATCGATAAAATTTCTGATGATATATTTGCATATTATTGCAACGATTTTATAGACCAAACTTTTTAATATATTGGATGCATGCATGATGCCATCCAATCATGAGTTATGATAAATAAAAAAGTACATTTTCACAAAAATATAAAAATAAAAGAATGCACTAAAATAAATCGTTAATATGTTGATTAAGTTCAATACCTATTGATATGGAAACTAAGTTGACCAGTTTATTAAAAGAGAAATCCGATATTATAATCTATCTAAGGCCGCAAAATATTTAAATCATCCAGTGGACCTCTCCATCATTGGAACACAGTTTCAGATATTTTTCTGAGACTTTTATATCGTTGGAAAGAAGTTGCACTTAACGCTAAGGGCTACATTAAAAAAAAAACAAAGCATTCATCCGATGTTATATCATTTGTATTTTATTTTCAAGAATCTGAAATATGTTTTGCTGTAAACCTCAACTTACCACTGGAAAGCGAGATTTATAGATATTCTTATTGCATGTTGAATGGATTTTAGGATAATTACTCTCCCCTTTGGTGACGAATTTGGATACAAAATGCAGGTTTTCGAAAATTTAAGAATTAGGATCTCTATTTTGAAACTAAAATCGAGAAATTCTTCTGGAAAATTTCTAGAGACGTCATGCATTGTCAGGAGTGTATAGTGAGGTAATCACTCTAGCGAACAGTGATCATGGATCAGTTGTTTTTGGTGAGTTATGGTTTTACGGTTTTCTATATCGTTATTTGCTGTCTATTTGTGTTGATAGCGCCTGTAAGGACTGTTCCTTGTGTGCACCATAGCTATAATTCTTCTTCTTTTGTTTGAAAAAAGAATCAAAGCCCAAGAGTCAGCACGGTGTTTTCCACAAGCAGCAATATTATAAAAAAAATTCTCTAGAAATTATTACACTTAACAATTTTAAAAGATGTTTCTGAGATATTTTAGAGCTAACCGAATTCGGTATTTTTAAAAATAATCTGGAATTTCATAAATTATTCGAAATTTTTACCTGAGACTTTATAAATGTATTGAAATTTCCTACAGAAATTAATTCTTTTAATTCTAACACTACTCTTTTGAAATTATAAACAGTTAAAAGTTTTTGTGTCTCAATGTTAAAAATAAATGATTCTCAAGATGTGATATTTCGTTAAATAATGCTTTTCTTTGAAATACAACTTTTATTTTCTGTTTGATGTGACATAACCCACATATAATTTTGACTTTCAAGAAGTTTTAAGTTTTGTGATACGATTTATCATACTGAAAAAAATATGAGTGGCAACATTGGCTGATTTTAATTAAAATTATTTAGAAGAAGAAAAATAAATGGTCATCTAAAATTTAAGTTAACTTTTATTAGCATATTTTACATTGAATTTTTTTGCATTATTGTATTTAACAAGTCATTCACATACTGAGCAACGGGAACTTTTTTTCAGAATTCATTTCAGACTTTCATTTAATTCTTGCCACCTTCATATATTCCCCAAAACAAGTCATTGGAACGATTGGTAGTATAAACTAACAAATAACATTGTACAAACATTATTGTACAAGAGAAAACACTGTTGTAAGAAAATAAAGATGCTGTCTGTTTTCTTTAAATCAAAATTTGAGGAAAAGAGAAAAAGGGGGAAAATGTTATATGAATAACATAGTGTTTTATTTGAATTGAGGCAGGATAGTTTATTAACAACTCCAATTAATGTAACAATTATATATTAGGATTGCATTTCACTTGGATTAGTTTACAATTTTAATTTCAAAAATCATAAACTAAGGGAGATTTCAACAAACAGGAAAATTACTGGTCCGGGCAGTATGTTGGTCGCTCACTTTTAGTTTACTAAACCTTCACAGCTCTAAATGGCGCTGCTTCAGTTGTCTGGAATATTACTTCTCAGTTAATGTAACTACAGAAAGTGAAGATATTATTAAAAGACTACCTAAAAACAAGGACCCTTGTTATGATGGTATTGATTCCATGGCTATCACAATTATCCATAGTAACTTTCCAAAATTATTAACCACGTTCATGAACAAATGCCTTGAGCTTAAAAAATTTCCAACTCCTTTTAAAACGGGATTAATAGTTCTCTTTCACAAAAAAGAGAAAGAAAAAAAATATATTGAAGTCTTATAGACCCATATCTCTCCTTACGACATTAGGAAAATAATTAGAAAAATTACTACTCCGAAGAGTTAATTTTACTCTTAATCAGCAGCAAGTGTACACCCACACCAGTTTTGTTTCACAGAAGGCAAATCTATAAATCATACTCTTCGTAAATTGATAGATGTTATCGAAGAGGCGAAGGAAAGAGAACACTACGTTATAATTATTTCACAAGATATCAAAGGTGCTTTTGACAGCTTAAAATGTGACACTATAAGTAAAAGATTAAGTAAACTTTATTCGAAAACAAATACCTCAGAAACCTTAGTAGACATCCTTTCCAATCGAAAAATGGCAATTGAAACAAGTGACGGACCAGCAGTATGAAAGCAAACACAAGGTTGCCCCCAAGGATCTTGTACATCTCCTCTTTTTTGGAATATAGTTGCCAGTATCAACATTTGCAAGTATATGCAGACGATTTCGCATTTGTCATCAGCGGGAGAACTCGACGAGAATTGGAAAAACATACTAACTTAGCCCTCATAACGTTTAAAATATAGACCGATAAAAAACAATTCGAAATATCAATAGAAAAATCACAATATTTACTTATAGGAAAATTGTCCAAGGGACCAACTGTTCGGTGGAACACTCAGTCTCTAAAATGAACGTCATTTCTCAAATACCTGGGAGTAATATTAGATGAAAAGTTAAGCTGGATTTCTCACATACAAGAACAAGGCTCTGGGTCTATCAGCCAGTATCATCAACTTTGCCGCATAGCAGGCCCCCACTGAGTACTACAACAAAGATTCAGAAGGACACTTTATCAAACAGTCACCGAGAGGATGCTCCTGTATGGTGTAAGTGCGTGATCACTCTCATCCTCTCCAAGATTGGAAAGAAATCTAGTATCTATTCAGAGGATCTTCCTCCTATATATCACTGGGTCATATCGTACAACACCAACTGCAGCTTTGCAAGTCATTACAGGCATCATGCCACTACACCTTAAAGTCCAACAAGAAACCCGTTTCATCAATACCACTTGCTTAGAGAAAGAAATAAAATTTGAAGGTGTAACCTATTATCCAAGAGAACTCAAAGAAAAAGTCAAGAATATTGCTATCCACCCTTCATTGTTTGAGATAGAAAAACAAATTTCAACAATAGAGCATTTTGAAGTGGATAGCAGTCTAACATTCTACACAGATGGGTGCAAAACAGAACTGGGAACAGATTTCTCATATTGCGCATTCGAAAATGGCATGAAAGTCCTCGAATGGAAAGGAAAACTACTGAAATTCCATACTGTGTTTCAAGCCGAATCACTTGGACTGAAAAGGACTATTATGCGAGCTAGTGAAGAAAACAAGACGATTAAAATCTGGACATACAGTCTTTCAAGTTTGCTAGCAAAACAAGATCCCCATTCTTCGCAAAAAAAGATCCCAGCTTGCCCGAGCCATCCAGCCCCTACCCCCCCAAATCCCAAATATTCTCTTAAGATGTATCAAAGCACATGCTGTTATCGTAGTAATGAAGAAGCGGATATTCTAGCAAAAGCAGCCATTATCTTTCCATTGGAAGCTCCAAACCCCGGTGTCATCTTAAACAGTGTCTTCAGAAAATATTTATAAGAAAATGTCAAAATCTTTGGGGTAATGGAAATACTGGTCGTTCTGTTTATAAAGTCATCACAACAGTAAAATTGCAACCACTCTCCTGGACTAGTGAAGAAATCCTGCTTGTCACAGGACACGGTCCATTCCCTTGTTTTCTTCACCGTTTCCATTTATCAGTAGATGACTATTTCTCTCGTGAAGAAGTCGGCGATCCCATCCACTTTGCGACATCTTGCCCGTTTACTCTTTCATGGCACCGCCGAAAACCCTCATCGTCGCTAGAAAGTCTCTGGTGCAAAAGAGTCCTTAATAATTCAACTTCCAAAAAAAAGAAAAAAGAAAAAAGAATCATAAACATAATTACATTCCTAATGGATTAAGGAGAACTGCTTCAATTAGATTAATCCTATTCATTTCTTAGGGCACCATTTAATTCACCTCGCATTTTATTCATAGTTTATTCTTTAACCTCCTTCAAGTTACTTTTATTTATAATTCCTTTATATTTTCACTCATACTGTATATTATAAAGCTCATTGATACAGTTTTTTGTACTCAAGATATTTTTCATTCTAGATTTTATAATTTCTTGTTATATTGTTTGTTTATGTTTCTTGTCATTTGTTTGTTTCTTTGTTGATTTTTACAATTCCACAGACCTGTAGTATTTTTTTTAGTTTCTTTAGTTTTAAGTTAACACTATAACCACAAAGCAAAGAGAAGTAAATAATTAAAATTTGGTACACAGTTTTAACATTTAAAATGTATATATGTCTCAAAATTGAAACTATATCTGTCAAGTGGTACATCGCCTATCGGTTTGTACTCTAACAAACATTTGAAAGTGATAACTTAGTGCAAATATTAATTAATGACAATGGTTCAAATATACGAAGTATGCTATGCGATTTTGTGCTTGCGTTTATAGCTTTATTTTCAATTTTCGTTTCAATCGGTCCAAAAAAAGTCTTTTAAAATACACATACTTTGTTTTTGTGCTTATGTTTTAATTGCATCTCAAAGCTAAATCTTTCATGATTACACGCTAATAGCATCTTTTGTAATTATTGTTTGCCAAAGGTATATGTTTGTATGAAAGATTTTGAAGGCTACACTAGAAACTATCGAGGAGACCACAGTGATGATGAGACAAAACCACCTGTTGGCGATATTCTTGAATTTCACAGTTTCATATGCATCTTGTTTTTATCTACAGCAGTGACCAAAAACACATCACCATAGAATTTGTCAAATTTTATTCTCAAATTTGATGCTAAGCATGATGTAATATGAAAACGATGATACGGTCATTCCTTTTTATTTTCAACCAATTAAAAAGTCAACCCTGTTAAATAGCATTAGTTGTCCAATTAAAATTTGTAAAAAAAATGTGTACATGTGTTTTCATTTAGTACAGTTTTAGGTTTCTAAGAGCTAGAGTAGTGGCTTCCAGCTTATGGTCAAGAAATCCTCGGATGAGACAAGCGCGTTATCTTCTGTTTTTAAATTTACAAATGTCGAATTTTAATGCTTTGTATAAAAATAAGAAATTCTGTTCAAGTCCCTTATGGAAGACCAAACCCATTAATTATCTTTTGGCCTTGTGAGAGTTCGGAAAAGTTTAAATTTAGACAAATATACTTTATTACTTTGCCCTATCTATCTCTAATGAAATTTAAATAAGTGGCCTCATTATTTCCTAGGTCATAGTGCATCCTCTCGAGATATCTGCTTTGAATATAGTTTTAATTCTAGAGTGAGTGGGCGAAGCACTATATTTATCAGTTACTACAGCATTAAGAAGAGATTTCTTCATACCTCGATAGAGAAAGGTCATGTAGTTATTTACCTTCTCACTGCTTTTACTTTGTGCAATTACTAATTGATTTAAATTGCATTATCTCAATAAGTTAGGAAATCTGATTAAATTAATTAGAAACAACAACGATGAAACAGAATTTAAGGAAAAAAGTGAATATAATTTCTCAATAAATTGAATCGCCAAATTTATAATGGATCCCTGATGCATGAGAAATATTTCATTTGGAGTATGGATTTGTAAAGAAACAACATACATATTCTCTGCTCTGGCATCCAATTAACATGTTTTATTTCAACAGAGTAATTAATGCTAGGAGGGAACTGTTATGAATGGAGTAGATTTAAGAGGCCTGGGATTATATTCATACATACTGTATGTACACTTATAGACTGCATGCATACATATAGACTGCATGCACACATATAGATTGTATGTTTGTACACAATCAAACTGTGATACTCGAAATGTGTCTGGTAAGACTATACAAGTACTTTATTTTTATCTTTTGGTTTTAACCGCCCAAAATCTGAGGCGTTATACAGTGAATCGACTTGCGCTGCCTTCTTGCATTTTTATCCGGTTGCAATTATTGCCATAGACTAAATATGGAAATGTCGAGCTATTCCCAATTGATGATATACTTCCAACTGCGCCAAGTCACATAATCTACAGAAAATTCTAACCGGTAAAAAAATCATTGATGTGTGTCCACTGATTCATATCAATTGTGTGTGCTAATCCATAGCTGACATATTGGATTTGAGCTACACGCCATCACAGCAAAGGCTCCTTTGAAGCATATGACTGACTGTTCTGTCCTTTAAGAGGCACTTTCTGTGTGTCCAATGAATAGCTTTAAATAAAAACTCATGCATTTTATTATAGAAGCTATGTTTAAGATCAGAAAGTTTGCTACGATATTTTTCTTCTTCTCTATTCTCAAACATCTTTTGTCGTCTTGAAAATGTGAAGCTTGTTGCAAGCTTCAAATATTGCATTCACATACACAAAGAAACATAGACTGACGGACAATCCCCACAATGCATTTTGTACAGAGTTTGTAACACACAACAATTCTTAGGAAAACTCATATAGGTATTTCTTCTATTTATTTCGTCTTGTTTTGAATTATCATGTAGACATTCATGCAAATGAACAAATAAGCAATATTTCCAGATGGAAATCGGCAAGCCTGTATACCTGTATACGAATATACCTGTCAAACCTGTATACAAATATACATTTTTAGTGTAAAATCAGATATATTTTTTCAGTTGTCTGACTCATTCCATGTTTGAGTTGTCTAGTGACAAATAGACAACATAATTTTAAAAAATTGTTTAGGGAATGGGGACGGAGATGGTCTAAAACTTGAGGATTTATCGAAGTTTGGTGATAATTTGATAATTTTCAGTCTTCCTGTTTATATATTTCGTTTATGATGATCTAAAACTCACTATAATTTGTTGATAATCTGTATCAAGTTAACAGTTAAGTTAAATCCATTGTTAACTATATTTCAATTTCCTTAAACAAAATGGTTCTCGATTTTAGACATCAGATGGAGTCGATCTACCCTAACCTTAAAATCAGGAACGAACGTCTTTAATTATCGCCAAGCCGAATTATCTTTCACTCCATCACCGATAAAAGGAATTCCGCAAGTCCCAAACAATCGGCAGCTGGTGATCGGAAACGGGAGATTCTGGGGGCGTTCTTCTTAGAAGACAAGACTTTTAAGAATGGGGGACCTTTTAAGAGCAGAATGGGGCCAATTCAATTACCGTCGAAGGAAGGGAGAATCTATTAGGTAAAGGTTATGCCAGCTGAAGGTCGTGCAGGTGAAACACGTTCCACCTAAGCATCGGATGAACGCATTAGGATGTTTAATTTGACTGGATTTTGCTCTTCATTTGGGCAGGGAGGAGTAAATGAGATTAGACGGGGATTACGTTGGGTAATAAATAAAGGGAAATTAGATGGCAAGGAGAATGTTTGGCATTTACTTCAGAGGGAAAAAAATTAATGAACTTTTGATTTCGTTAGCATGTAATGTACAATTTACTTTCTCTTATAGGAATCACACAAGGAGGAAATGTTATAATCGTCTCAAAATAAAACAGAGTTTAATGGATTTCTGACTTCATTTGTACGAAAAAAGAATTCTAGGAATTATATCTGTTTGTAAAAATTATAAGCGAAAATTTCATCAACTCGCTAACTTTATAAATCGCTTTTGGTACGTTATTACCCCTTGTTGAATTGTGGGTATGTTTCAAATTTATAGAGTCAGTCCATCATAAAGTCTGTCTGTCCATTCACTATAAAAGGATTTTTAAAAATGGAACAAGTCATATAGATCTTTTAATAAGAACTGTAGTTCAAAGTCTGATTTTCAAGTAAATGCATTAAAATTTCTGCCTGATTGCCTGCCTTGTATATGGAATTGATAACTCAAAAATTTAGTACGTGGTTTGACGTTGAAATTTTATATTTATATCAAATTTTGGATAAAGACAGCGAAATAGGATTAGATTAAGTTCAGCGCATTCTTTGAAATATATGAATAATCAAACACAAAATATATCATTGCATTTTATACGAATGCAGATGACATCTGCTACTTCCTCTTTATTGATATTTCTAATGTTGAAAATATCCCTAATTAACTCTGTTAGTATGATTACATTAAATGCATTATTATATTATTAGCTTGTTTATATTAAAACGGTTGAAGAATGCCCAAAGCAAAACGAATAAAACTACCACTTATGAAATGAATTTGCAATTATTTATTTTCTTTTACAATGAATTCTTTTAACTGAGAGATAATAACTTTTATTGATAAAAGGAGTAATTTTTTCAGCGATATTATTTATAATCTATTTAAATTTATTCAAAAATATTTGATTGTTAGTATTTTTTTAAAAATTTTATTTGCCCTAAAATCTATTATTTGTTGAATGTAGTGAAAAAAAAAAGATGGAGTGGTCTTCCCAACATTTTCTCGCATACTCTCTAATAAAGGTGTTATCCAAGAGAACGCCTTCTATGTCATTGGCGTAGAACGGTTACTCACTATTAATCTTTAGGAGGAATTCAGCATTTTTACTGAATCCATCGTGTCATCCTTGGTGAGTCTTTTGGCGATTAATCCCTGAAATGCATTTGATAGTAATCGGAAATCGAATTTGTGTTTTAAACGCGTTCTTTTTGACCGATTGAAACAAACCACAAGACTACACTTATAGTCATAAAAATCAGTACCAAATTTGATATATTAAAGTCATTGAGTGTTTGAGTTATCGCATTTACAAGTTTCTGAAAGTACTGACCGATGGACGGTTAACATCTTGTTGGATTTCGCTTAAAATTTAATAGGTGTTTTTCCTATATATGTTAAATTTGTGTACCGAATCTTACCCATCTAGCTCTCTTCATTTTGGAATTATCGTATTAACTTAGATTTGAACAGCCTTACTTCCTCTTAACAGATTTTGCACAATTTTTGATAGAAATATGCAAATTTGGTTTAAAGATCGTATACCAATTTTCATGCTCAAAGCGTTTTTCAGTTATCTTTGTCACAAACAGACATTTTCGAAAAATGTAATTTTCGAACCCAGTGAGATCTATCGCGTAGATTCGATAAAATATGGAGTTTGAATTTTTTGATGATTACTATACTTTCTTTGTACTACTGACACAAATTCATTTCAAAACAAACAAACATGATAGGTACAAAATTCGAATTTTATAGAAATGAAAAAGTGACTTTTTGAAAATATTATCAATTATATACTAACTCTTTAAAATTGAACTTAATAAACGAAGAGAAGATTTGAAAAAGAATAAAAATATTATAAAGAAAAGACTTTGCAAAAAATACATTCCCTAGAAATGAGATTAATTTCGGAAAGTAATACTGACAGGACATAAAAAAACGTTATCGTTTTGAAAGTTTTTGTGTGGAAAACATTTTAGAGGCTTGTACTTTCAGTAAATTTATCTCTTCAACTAATAGAATTTTACTTTAAAATTATCAGCATAATTTTTATTATGCCCTCTTTTATTTTATTTTTTGTAAATCAATTTGCTATTATTCTATTTTTCTCTTAGATACTACACTGGTGTGCAAAACTTAAGCAACAATGCAAATTTTAAGCAGATAGCCAGGAAATTGCAGAAAAGGAGTTCTTGCGATCAGTACAATGAACACGTAATTCAAAAGAAAGGTCATGCGTATACAAATATCAGGAACAAAACTTCACAGGCGACGTGAGCGTACGCAAAACACGTGCGGATGGCGCGCGCAGCTCAACACTACAATAAAAAGAAGGACGGAGGCGCAATTAAAGACATTCGCTGCAAGTGCACGTGAGTTAATTCGTGAAATATGGCTAGCAGAAATCACCTGGACGATTTCACACGTGGAAGAATGATCGGAAAGCTGGAGGAGAGGCGTAGTGTGACCAGTGTAGCTGAAGAGTTCGGAATCAACAAAAGTCGCGCTTGGAAAGCCTTCCAAACCACAGGTACACCTGTGAGAAAGGTTGGTGGTGGCCGCCCCAGGAAAACAACTGCAGTGGATGACCGACATATCGTCCTGCAGGCGAAAAGAACCCGAAACCAGTCAGCCAGCGCCATTGCTCAGCAACTGTGTGCAGGAACGGGGCGACAAGTGTCGCGTTTTACTTTGTCCAGACGCCTTCACAAAAGTGTCCTATTCGCCCGCCGTCCTGAACGCTGCATCCCTTTGACAGTTTCCCACCGGCGGCACCGTTTAGAGTGGTGCAGGGAGCACAAAAACTGGACATCTCATCATTGGAGTCGTGTCCTCTTTACAGATGAGAGTTGTTTTAGTGCCACAAGCGATTCCCAACGCCAGTTGATTTGGAGATAGGTCGGGACACGGTTTCATCCCAGTAACATCACGGAAAGAGACCGTTTCGGTGGTCCTGGAAATGTCGTCTGGGGAGGCATTATGATGAACGGGCGGACTGAGCTCCACGTTTTCGATAGAGGTTCTGTAACTGGAGATCGCTATTGTCAGGAGGTGATCCTTCCCCATGTGCGTCTGTTCCGAGGTGCCATTGGATCAGACTTCGTTTTTATGGATGACAATGCACGGCCACACAGGATTCATGCTGTTGAGGAGCTCCTGGAAAGTGAAGATATCACTCGAATGGATTGGCCGGCGTGCTTCCCTGATTTAAATCCGATAGAACATGTGGGGATGCTTTGGGGAGACGCCTTGCGGCCCGATTACATCCTCCTGGGAACACCCAACAACTTAAACAGATGCTGATTGAGGAATGGGCACTCTTACCTCAAGAACTGTTGGAGAATCTGGTGCTGAGTATGGGGAGACGGTGCGAAGCAACCATTGCAGTAAGGGGAGGGCATATCCCATACTAAGGAACACCTGCTTGCTGTTCTTCTTCTTGGACAGACAATCATGTGTAACGATCCTATGAGTTCTATAAAGCCTTTTTTGTTTGATTCCATACTGTATGCATTGTATTCATTTCTGCGCAACTATGCTTTCGTTATTCTTTCAGAACAAAATGCTGTATCTCATTTCTGAATTTCATGTCTCTCAGATGATTTCTCGTGAAGTTATGGCAAAAAATATACCTGTTGCTTAAGTTTTGCACACCAGTGTATGTAACATTTAAATTATGAGTTGTTAAACCATTTTTTTTATATTACAAGGTCCAGGAATTTAGTAACATCAAGGTCGTGCATTGATCGTATTTCTTCGAAAAAATCAGAAAATTCTCACTAGAAAGAACGGAAGTTCAAAAAATAACACCACAATCAAAAACCGATCTTTTCCAGAAACCCATTTATTACAGTTTGATGCATGGAACGAGTCGGAAATAGAAAAAATAAAAAGATGCACGAATTCTCATTCTGTAATTGTGTTAAATTTGCTAGCTCAATTTTTTTCTAGTGATGAGAAAAAGAAACCGATTTCTGCGAGAACTATTAATTTGATTAATGAATTCTTCGGGAAGAAATGAGGCTTTTATGTCTTTTTTTTTCCTTACAGTATGAATATTTTTATTAAAAAAATTCGTTTCTGTCTTCAAAATTTTTTTTTCTCCATGATACAATTGCTTCTTATTTGTTTCTATTATCTGTATTTTTCATATAATAAGGAAAATAATAAACTATAGCCAGCCCCAACGATTGGTCCGACTTTACCAATTTTAGTTTCATACAAAATCTTATTGCTTCTAGATATGTCAATGATAGTAGCCTGCTTTTCTCCATGTTGAATTTGTGAGAGATTTTGAAGAAATAATATTTAATTGCACGTTGCACATGAGAAAAACTCAATAGAGATAGCCAACATGTTCTTATTTCGACATTTTTTAATATTTTATAAGAACCTGTGAAGGGTGTATCCCCAAAATTTCTCGTATACTCGCTAATGAAAGTATTATCACGAGAACACCTTGCATAACATTGGTGCACAGCAGCTACGAAATATTAACATTTGATATGAATTTAGCATTTTTACTGAATCTATCATGTCATCATTGGCGAGTTATTAGGCTGTTAATTCCTGCCCTGCGATTAATAGTATTCGAAAATCGAAGTTGTGCTTTAGATGCTTTTTTTCCACCCGTTTCAAACAAAAACTTGACAAAAAACTACACTTGTAATCACAAAACCCCATACCAAATTTTATTATTTAGATAATTATGTTTGTGAGGTTGCGTTCAAATGTTTATAAAAGAATAGACTGACAGACAATCAATCTCTCGTTGGATTTAGGACAAAATTCGATAGATGTCTATATTGTAAATGTTAATTCTGAATTCTATCGATCTAGCGTTTTTTTTTTCGTTTTTTTAGTTATAGAGTTAGCTTATATTGGAACAACCGCCACTGTAATTACGGAAATTTCTCGAAATTTGAAAGAAATTTACAATTTCGGTATAAAGACTGTATAATAAATTTCATCCGTCTTACTCAAAACTTTTTGAGTTAACTTTTCTACAAACAAACAAACAAAATCTCGAGTTCAAATTTTTTGCCGATTACAATATTTTCACTTTATTACGTATAAGAGAAAGTAATAATTGAAACATTAGATATTGTACTAACGGTTTGGTGTCCATCATCACTGCATTTTTTTTAGAAATATCACAAAATAAAGCTTTAGCACCACGCCAAGAATCAACAAACAAAGCGATTTCGTCAGTGAATATAACCGCTTGGTACACTTACCTAAGAACATCTCGTGAGGAAAATCATTTACCAACAAAAAGTCATTTGTCTTTCTCGGTTATCATTCACCTTGGGAATTTGTTTTAATTTACTAAGATTTTCGTCTTGCGGACAATGAAAAAATGTACATAGATTTCAAATCATCATTTGTCTAAAGTACAGGATTCTTTCTAGATACATCTTCAAAATCAAGAATAATAGGTTCACAATATGCATCTCCTTTCACTATTATCAAAGTACCAAGCGCACATGTATAGTATTAATTATCTCCTATTGTAATTGTAAATTTCTATTCTGCAGAAATATGTTTTCAATAAAAGCAAGAAACATTTTTTTTTCTTGAAATAGGTAATTTTGGTATTTAAATTTGATCGAACCTACTTTTTGGAAATATCAACCACCAATTTTGAATACATATTCGAACTCTTCAGATTAAAACAGCTCGGATGTATATAACATTTAGAGTAGATGTATATAACATCTTCCCCAATAATAAATAACAGTCCTCGTCATTTGAATATATTTGAAAATATAATGAGACTTTGACCATAATTCTTATATTACATTGAAATATTTAGTAAAAAAGCAAGATTAGCAGGCATTATTAAAAAAAGCAAGCAAGATTTAAAAAGCAAAAGAGATTAGCATTTAATAATTATTATTCAGTATTTATAATATATATGTATATATTTTCTAAAACAATGGAGGTTTGATAGAATTTTATACAATATATTTAATAAAAAAAGGAATAAAAAATGTCTATTTGAAATTGGACATTTTAGACCATTTGAAACTTTAATGTATAATTACTTCACTCAGAATGCTCTATTCTAATTTCATTAAAATTATTTCGAAATTATTACAAATGTTTAATTATGATAATTAGCATTTTATTCAATTACTTATTATGAATTATTTATTAAGCTATGACAAATTAAAAGGATTTACTTCTATTTTTATTCTTAAAGTTTTCTTTTTCTCTCACTTTTACTTATAAGTCGTTAACTCGTTGTTACACTTCTTTTTTTCCAAGATTTTTAAAATTTTTTAAAATACAATCAAGCTTTTATTGTGTTAATGTCAGCTTCGAATCGGCTAAATTACGATGTACAAATATTTCTACGAAAGAAATTTACAAATAAGTTTTATTACATTTATTTTATTTATATTATTGCCTTTATACATCCTTATGCATTATTACTTCAGGAAGTGTTGTTTCTACTCCGCCTACATTTCAAGCGAAATTTAGTCTCGAATAATGAAAAATCGATTACTATTATATTAATGATTTCTGAAATCTTTAATTCAAAAGCACAGAAGCAAAATTCTGAAGAAAATTTAAGTTTATATAATCGTAAATAAATAAGAGGTTATTGAATAAAATATAAAATTCCTTTAATATAACTAATGTAAATTAATTCGACATTAGTTAAAATACTTTTTGATTTGGAAATTCGATTAAATACTTTGTTGGAAAAGAAAACAAAAATTTATAAAAAATGTTTTGGTAAATTAATTGTTTTTACTTCATTGTTTTCCTATAAGCAAACAGCATCGGATCAAATACGTTAAAAAATTCCTATTATGGTATACCAATGAATGAGATAAGCAAAAAATCTTAATAAATCACTATTGATTTGTATGAACTATTTAAATCTATGCTGGTAAAAATTTCTTCACTTGCTACATGTACTAAGGATGGAAATTAGAGATTCTTAACCAGAAAATACTCTTCTTTCTGAAAAGTAAAATCTCATTACCAACAACAAAATTAAAATTTAGCTTCTGAAAATATACTTAATGTCTTTCCAATATTCCAAATTCGACTTTATTTTTCTTTTGAAGAATAGTTTTTCTGACATACGAAAGGTTATTTTTACTTCACAAGAAATCAGGAATTTTACTAGATCGATTTTTTTTCGTCAATCAATTTTCGACTGTTTTTAAACTTTTTCTTATTTCAGAATTTAAAACTTCATGGTTCACTAGCGGTAAAGCCAACGTGATCTTTGTGCTGCAGCAGATTTCAACTCTCAACCTTGTTTTAATTTCCTTTCTATGATAGTATTTAAATTATATATTTGAAAGTTTGATTCTCTGAATTTTTTATATGCTTATTGTCAAATACTAATGCCTCGAGAAAAGAAATGGTATGAATATTCGCGCCCTATTCCTTGTGACGATCACCATCGTCGAATTTTACAAGATCGCATTTTCGCAGAACACAAACTGAGAAGGCAATGGGAAAATAAGTATGGAAAAACTCAGCATTTCTACAGGTTTGATTCCAGACATGCTGATGATGAGCTAAACAATGGTAACGTTGAAATCTAGTTTAGAGTACCCTTTCACTTTATCAAGGATGCCAACAATGCAAGTCGCCAATCAAGATAGTTCGTTGGATAAACAATATTTTCAAACAGTTATTATCAGCTATTTTGATTTTTGATTTTGGTGAGGTGGCGCTGTTGGCATCTTTGGCGAAGTGAAGAAGCAAAGTAAAAACAGACTTTGATATATACAGATAAGAATACTCGATTTAAGAATTACAATTGAGTTGAGATCTACAGTTTTTGCACACTGGCATTCTCATGAAATATGATAATATGATATTAATTAAAGATGGAAGAGTCAAAAATGGTCAAATGTAGCACCAAAACACGCCAACTTATGAGTAAGCGGTAAAAGTGAATTTTACTGTGCCCCTTGCTACACCAACAATGCCAAGTCGCCAATAAATATGGCAGACAAAATAAACAAATACTTCCGCGGAACAGTTACGGTTACCATTTCCTGCCATATAATTAGGACTTTTTACTGATAAGTTTGTTTTTTTCTTCCAGACTGCCGGTGCCTTCTACTGATGCCGAATGATGCTTCTACAGATGCCTTCTACATGCCATGGAGATAGATGCTTCTACAGATATCTTCGGCATCTGTAGAAGGCACGGGGCAGAATTTTTTAACTTAAAAAAAGCTTCTACGGCTTCGTTAGCAGCGGGAGCGGGAACCTAGTAGCTTCGCTAGCACATTGAACTTAAGGACTGTGTGGATAACAGGAACAGTATATGACCAAAAAAAAAGTAAAAAGAACGGAGAAAGAAGCAACCGGAAGAACATTCTCCATACAAAATTTCAAACAAACATCCTTTTCCCAACTAAATCAACTCGTAAAAAAATATATTCCACTCACCCGTCATCCATTCTGCCGGTTCGATCTCAAGCCATTCTCCGTTCTTTCAAACAAGCATCCTTTCCTAACTTCATCAACTCGTAAAAAATACATATATACATATTTCACTCACTCTTCATCCATTCTGCAGGTTCGAAATACTGTCTTCCGTCCCATTTACCCGACATCCATTCTTGCACAATTGCCGACATAACAAATTATGAAGGGAACCAACCGTTATAACACCAAAAGAATCACGAGAACTGCGAAGAATTTCATTGCAGTGTCTTTTAAAGTGAGAATGCAGACGATTTCGTAAATTAAGAATTCAGACGATTTTTTTAAAGCGCATACTGACAATTATACTAGCAAAAGAATACTGGCATACTGGCAAAAGAATAAATATTTTCTGTTCGTACTCATATTAAAAAAAAGAAAGAAAGAAGAAAATAACTTCTAATTATAAGCTTAACTTTCTTTATTTTATAAACTTTTAATTATAATAAAGATCAAAATTAAAATCTTTAATCGATATTTTTTTATATTTTTATTTTAACATTTTACATAATATAGTTTTATTTCATGTACAACTCAACCATTGCAAAAAGTAGTAATCAAAACAGCATGAGAGTTGCTAGAAGAGCATTCCGATAGGTTGCCATATTGGCGGAAAACTCGGGGGCACGCTATTCTTCACTTTATCCAGGTGGCGTTGTTGGCATCTTTGGCGAAGTGAAGAAGCAAAGTAAAAACAGACTCTGATAAATACAGATAAGAATACTCGATTTAAGAATTATAATTGAGTTGAAATCTACAATTCATGCACACTGGCATTCTCATGAAATATGATAATATGGTATTAATTAAAGATGAAAGAGCCAAAAATGATCAAATGTAGCACCAAAACACGCCAACTTATGAGTACGCTTAAACGCACTTCCAAGTTAGGAGAAGAAAACAAGCAGCTATTTTTGCTATTTATACAAAGTTTACAGGAAAAAAATCGTATTTTCGTCAACGAATAGCCAATCCCTCACCGTTACTTAATATACATGAGCATAAAGGAAGTAGATTCCAAATATTAATCTAGAGCAATGAGACAGCATGAAGAATTTGAATGCTAAAACAAATATTAGTTAATTTTTGTTTGAAATCTACTTCAGCGTGACAATTCACACTCTAAGTCACTAACGACAAAGAAAAGCAAGATGGTTCTAAGATTAGCAATGCAAGGAGAAGTTACAGTTAAACAAATAAAAATTTTTTTTTGAGAATTTAAATGCATATTCTATAAAATTTTGATCATTCATTTGTATGAACTCTCTACATCCAGTGTCTGCTTTTTTTGACATTTCCAGGGAAAAATCGTTCTGACAACTGTATTCTCAAAGAAAGATTTCTTCGATCCGAAAGAGAAATCTTTCTTTCTGATCTTTATAATGGATACCTATAACAAAATTAGGCAAATTGGCGGAATTTCAACTCGTCACTTGAAGCAAATTTTTTTTAACTTAAACCTTCTATATTGGTATCCCCTTATCTTTCTTGCATATTCTTTTGATATAGGTTTTATCGTCAATACAAAATTGTGGATTTTAGGTAAAGCCAATAAAACACGACGAGTGCACACGTTCTTATTTGTAAGCAAGTACAATAAAGAATTAAAAAAAACTGGCACTTGTGTAGTAATTGGGTGCATTGACAAATAATAATTATTAACGATAGATCTCTTACATGAATTTATGATTCTATTGAATCTAACATACGATCTTTGGTGGTTCATCGCTGACATAGATTTCAGAATATAGAATAAGTATTTTCAACCCTTTTTTTCGACCAGCTGAAACTAAGCATTGACATCAAACTTAAATTACCCAAATAAGATTTCATACCAAAGTTAAAACGTTGCATTTTGTAGTTATTGCGCTTCCGTGTATGAAAAGCATAGGAAGAGAGACGGTCTACTTCTCGAAGGATTTGGTTCCATACTTGATACTTCAGATGATAACCTTGGGTACCAAATTTGATCCCTGTAAATCTTTTCTGTTTTGAATCACTGAGTTCACAGACAGACCGAGTGACATAATTCCAAAAATTTGTTTCGGCGGGAGGACTGAAACGTCGAGATTCGGCAAACACTTTTGTTCGAATTTTTTGTCAATTACGATACTTTATTTTTATATATTTCGTACTTAATAATTAAAAATATGTTCCTCTGATTGCATTTACAGCAGGAATCAAGTAGCTTCATCAAACCACTTAAAGTAAAAACATTTTCCTTCTTTTGCATACACAAATGAAATTGGCTTAATTGTCCTTGCTATGCTTGTAGCATCATAAGTGGTCACCTGGAAAAGCACTTTTTGATTTCAAATAACATTTTTAAAACTACGAAAGATACTGAAGCATTACATTCCAGTTTTGCTAGTAGAAGGGAAGAAGGAAATTAAGTTCGAAAAGATAAAAGGTAATGGAACATCACCCACCAAAGCTTCGCTACTAGAGACATTCTTTCTGATAACATTAATTCTTGAAATAATTCACTAAACGTTCTTCTATATTTTCAACTATGCATGATATACAGAAATACCATATGCGTCGTAAAATTAAACAAAAATGTATTGAGAATAACTTTATATTAAAGAGATAGTGTTCTCTATTAGACACTTTTGCGAATCAATCACTTAGGTTTATAAAATTTTCTATGTAACTGTATTAAAATATAAATACCTCAGATATCTTTAAAAAAATCTGTTTAAAACGAAGCATATTATTTTTTAAAAATTAAAAGGTATATTTTTAAATTTTTAAAATGCTCCGAGTGACCTAATTTTTAGTTTTTCTGCTATTTTTTCCTTATTTTCCTGTATGAATTTATTTGGAACAAAACTGTGTATGAATTTGTAAGTGGAATAAAAATTTAATTTTTATAAACCTTTTTATGCACACGCATTGAATATTCATAAGAATTTTATGTTTTTCTGAACTAAAAACTTGACTTTTAACTATCTGAAAGATCTGTAAGCATAAAATGAAGACCGAATTTCCGTTTAATGCTTAACCGAAATCTTTATTATCAATTTTATTTAATTTCCTCCAACATTAAAACATCTGAAACGTTTTAGTGATATAGAAATCTAATTGAAATATCATTTTGAGAAAAGCAATTAAAATGTACTTTTTTCCTGTAGGCTCTGCAAATATTCATTCCATTGAAAAATACATTTTATAGTGTTATTTTAGTTGAATGTAAACATATATTTTGGGGACGAAATAATAAAAAAAAATATACTTTTGTCCATTTTTCCTTATATCAAAGTCCATCATTCTCGTAAAACGAAAAAAAAAAAACCCACCCTGATAAAAGAAAATAATGTTAAAAAAAAATCGAAATCACGCATTTTTTAGTAAAATAATAAAGTCACAAATTCGTTTATTAACAAGAAAAGAAAAGAAAAGTAAGTTTTTTAAAAAAAATTGTTGTAAAAAGAGAACTAAAAGGCTGTTATCATTATTATTCAAAATAATCTTACAAGAAATTTTAATAATTTTATTTAAAAAGAAATTATATTCATATTTTAATTCAATTTTTAGATGAATAGTCATTTTCCATTAGTTTTAAACCCAAGCTCTTCGCTAAAATTCATGCGATGTAATACTCAGCAACAATAAAAATTAAATAAAAAGAAACAATTGGCAGAAGAGTTGCCAACTAAGCTAAGCTTGTGTTGTCATAATGGAGATAAAACGCAAAGGACTCCTTATAATAAAGCTGAATCAATACTTCATTTGCCATCTGAATTATTCGAATTAAAACGAACTAATTTAATTCAAAATTAATGTACCCTGGAATCCAAATTCCCCATTGACGCAGATAGCCAAACTTGTATTCAATCCATTCAATGACAACATTTCACAAAAATCATTCATTATGGATATGCTGCAATTTAAAAAGAATCAAAACATGATCAGCCACGATTGAAAGCAGTTTAATCGAAAATTTTCTTAAGAAAGCAGAATAGCTTTGCTAAATATTGTGCAATACGACTTTTGAAATGATTTCAGTTCTTTCAAAACTCAATCTATAACAGAAATTACGACATTCTTACCCAACCGAGTTTCATAAGATGCGCTAAAAGTCTTATGGCTCATTTATATGGCGATTTTTTTATATTTTTATATGATGTCATTTGAAGAATATTCTCTAATTTCAGTACAAACGGATCAAATTAGGATGCGACTTCTATTTAAACCTTAGGATACTTAACCCTGAAGGGGATGTCTGAGGAAAATAATCTGAAGATAGCACAGTAATTTTCTTTCTTAAGGATATTTTTAAAAGATATTCTAGAATAATGTGGAAACTCTTTTACTTTTAGAATACCTAATTATTAAATTTAAGAATATATTGAAAAATGATTTAAAGAAATCACGTAACTTAGATATGGAAGATATAATTTTTTAAGCAACTAACTGAGAAATATTTAAGTAGTTATTTCAATTGTGTCATATATATAAATATTCGATTAAGAATATAATTACTATTTTCCAACATCGTTTTATTGCATTTAATAGCATCTCTTTTTCCCCTTGAGCTGAAAGCGCCCTCTTGTGGCGTTTTGCAGAAGACAACTTGTTCAATGGCAAACATGCACCCTGAGGTCGACTTTGCCCCATTCGCAACTCTTGCGCTAACACCGAATGCTTTCGGCTGGTATACCGTGGAATTCCTCCAACATACTCCTCTTTAACCTAATTTTCTATGTGTGTCTGTAGTAATAAGTGTTTGTGAATTTTGTAGTGTAGTTGTGTTTGTGAAGGTTAAAATAGTGTATTTAAAACAGGACTGTTCCTTAGAAAACCACAAAACACCTCTATAATTTTTATTTTCTTATATGCAAAATGCACTTGCCGGCGTCCTGGCATAGGGGTAGCGAGTCTTTCCCTTGATCTGGGCATCCTCTGTTCGAGTCTTGATTCGGGCATGGTCGTTCTTCTGTATTCTACCTGTGAGGTGTGCGAATGTGTCCCCATGTAAAAAGGGGTTTTGCATGCGAATGTGACGAATGAGGTAGCTAAGTCGTACTCTTGGTGCTGTGAAAAAACAGGAGACGCTCACTTGGCTTAAATTGCTAACAGATAACTATCTGCAGGCTTGTAAAGTGCCGTAAGTCATAACAATGAAATATTCTTTTACAATTTTATAATATAGCGTTCCTGCAATGTTAATATTATTGCTGAAAAGACGGATTTAAACTGACCCTTAAACGGATGAAACGCCCTAACCTTGAAAAAGAAGTTTATTTTGCAGATTTGGCGTAAATGAAGACTTTGGAAAATGCAAGAATTTCGGAGCTATCCTTATTATT
Organism: Argiope aurantia; assembly: GCA_026543865.1. Lineage (NCBI taxonomy): Eukaryota > Metazoa > Arthropoda > Arachnida > Araneae > Araneidae > Argiope > Argiope aurantia. Next base: position 137,834 of record JAPMOR010048551.1, on the reverse strand, counting down.
CCTTAAAAAAACCATACTTTGTTGGGAGTTTATAAAATGAGAAACGGTTACTCAAGAATTTCATCCTTCTCTGGAGTTAATGGGCCGAGTTCTCTGGTTGGGCACTCTAAGTGATATTGCTGTTTTTTAATTAACAATTTTTGGTTTATTTGTGTTGTGAATTTTTACAATTTACTGTTATTTGTGTATGCCTCGACTGTGTTTTTGCTTCCTATGTTTCATGTTTCCTTATTGAATAAAGCTTCATTATTCTTTATCCAACGTGCTAAGCTTTTTGCGCTGAATCCCCACTAGGAGACTTTTTTAGAAGAATGCAAAATGCTCTAATTTCAAAACATTTGACCTCGATATTTTGATAGATCCCTAGATTTCAGACTTCCAAACGTGAGTGTATATCAAAATATTCACATTTTATAGTCTAAAAACTTATTTTTGTTTTGTCTATTCTTGCTTGAACCTTTAAACTTCTTGCAACATTTTGCAATTAAATCATCAGTTAATTCCATTCAGTAGTGTTTCAGAATTAAAGAAAAAAATCTGAACATTTGGATTATTTATATTATTTTAAGGTGAATAACCTAACCTAACTTTGTAAATAAGAACCTAGAACTTTGTAAATAATTATAGCTTATTCAAGAAAACATTCAGCTGTCGGACGCAGCTGAGAAAGTCTGAACTTCTTTCTTTCTGCAAGAATTTTACTCATTCCATAAAATGTTGTCAGTTGCTGAAAGAAATATTACCGCAGCAGAATCTCTTATAAGACTTAATAAGATGTTCAAAATCGGAAAAAACAATCGGAAATTTTTCACATCTGAACTCCTTTGGAGTATTCATTCCTCATTTTTGAAGGATTTTATTTCATTGTCCTGAATGTTGATGATAGCGTTTCTTCTTCGTTTCGGCCGAAAATTATCCTTGAAGTTATTATGAAGACTATAATGCTTTACTCCTCAATGAAAATCCGTTAAGGAGAGAAATTTTTCTTGAATTCTTTTGCTTTGGGCAAGGAAAGAATTGGAGATCGAAATCTTCTCTAACTTGTGTAATTTGGCAATTTTCTCATTTTTAGGTACAAGTTTGTGCATAATCATTTGAGACATGTAATGTTCGAAGACATCTGGGTCACTTCTTTCAAGCATAAGAGTCCATTATTTCTTTTGATAATAGAAGCAGTTGATATGATACGGAATTGAGGATGGTTACCCCCTCTCAAAAAATCTAATGTTACGAAAAAAAAATTAATATCCTTCCGGTGGTTGTACGGTGAAACAGTTCAATAGGCTCAAAAAGGCCTAGCTTCATTTTATTTTTCAATAAACAGTAGCACACAAGCAGTAAATCGCAATTGAACAACCGCAATAACAATAAGAGAGAACTCATTGACGATCAATATTTCAAAGAGAGACTTCGCTCAACTACTCATTTGAGCCGAACTCAACTACTCCATTAACTGACTCGACTACTGATTCCCTCTCATCTGTGTGATTCACTTTTTTTTTAGCTCTCATGACACGGCATCTTATGTTTTACAAGGTTAACGTATTTTTGTTCCTAATCGATATATGACCAAAATTCAATAGTGTCAGGAACTTTCATTTTTGCCGAGAAAATAATCAAATTCGCCTCTAAATGATCATGAAGTGTGCTCCAAATCCGGACGTCAATAACTCGCCATTCTTTTAGTAGCTATTAGAGCTATCTGTAAAACTCCTATCCGTATCTTGAAACTAATTGCGCAGAGAAGCAATATTAGAAGTTCGTAACAATGTAAAACGGAGGATCGATATAATATTTGTAGCATCATGGTATGATGAATTGAGACTATGACCAATGGTCGCACGCCACTGTTTGCATTTGAAACAGGAACTATGATCTTTGCGCTGTTCATTGTTGACCTCAAAGACTTGCTGACTCATGTTTACTTTTTGCAATAAATGAATGTTGTGATAACTTTCAGTTCATAATGGATAAAATGTCCCGTCACGAGTCACCCTACACACTCTGCGTGATTACTTGGAGGAAGACAGTATTTATCATATCATTAGGTTAACATTTTCATGTGATTTAAATTCTATATAAAATATTCGAAAGCCTTTTGGTGATGTCTTGCTGCTCGTTCATTAGTCCTTGCCTATCCTGGGAGCAATTCGACGTGATCTTACGCTTAAGAAGACCCTGCAGGAGGAGAAAAAAAACATTTAAATTTTTTTATGCTAAAGATTTTAGTTTTTTAAAAAATTAAAAAACAGAGTTTTGCAGAAACGATGTTATCATTTTACTTTTCAAGCTAGTAAATTATTTGTTTAATTAAATAAAATGATTTTTCATTAAATAAAAAATAATACCAGCAAATGCATAGATAACTAAACGAATTATGGAAATCTTTGCGTCTGTTGGTACCATCAATCAAGCCGACAAAGGGAACACGTTTCTGGATTAAAGTTGATCAGTAAATACAATGTAAGAAGCAGATATTCAAAAGAATGTTCCATAAAATCCTGCATTCAGTTGTTATACTCTTTTATGTAATAGAAGTTTAGGATTCTGAAACACTGTTTCTAAGTCTTCGTAACCTGAATGGAAAGGATATCAGCTGACGAATTACTAAATAACTTATTGAAAATAACTGAAATGCGAAGAAAATGTGGAGATCTGATGTCTATCGCTTCATAATTTTTCTGGTTTTAATGAAAACTCTGAAATGAAAAAAAAAATTAACAATTTATGGAAAGATGAGCAAATAAAAAAACCCCCAGAATCTTATTTTATTTATCTAATGATACTTTGAATTAGCTTCTCAGTTCTGAAGTTATGAACTGCTTCATACTCCGCAACTAATTCAACTAGAGTTTTTTATGCACGCAATTGAAAATTCCATGACAAGGGAGTTGATTCTGAACGGAAATTTCAAAGAATGAGATTTAAACATTGCCATTCCAATCCTCTTAAATCAAGGCGTCATTTAAAGATCAGCTTGGAAAAAATGATATAGTCTAAGAATTAGCAGATGCCACATAAGAATCAGCTGAAATAGTAGAATTTAATATCAATAGGTTTTCTCTGCAATATGCTCAAACATGCGTCTTAGATTTAATATTTCTTGTGATTGTAACTAAGAACAGACATTTTAAAAACGATATAAATAAAAAATAATTAGTGAATTTATAAGGAACAGAGAATATTTAGTTTTTCTCTCTATCAAGAAAAATTGACTCTAAAGAAATATCGAATTAATATCAATAATAAGATTACCTCCCTATTAAGTATTCTGAATAATTTTCCAATAAACATATTATCTGAATTATATTGCATATCTCTTGTTTACGAGTTTAAGATTATTTTTCTCATTTTATATTTCCAACATATATTATAAGATCAAAATCCGTTTATTTATTTCATTTTTTACAAAAAAAAAAAAAAAAAAAAATGCTTGACAGAAGGGAACGGAAAAGATTTAGTATGTCTATTTTCTAAACGCGAAAATTTTTATTTGTCAAGAGATATCTTTTTCTGCCCATTTTGCAGATAAACAGTGCCACTTTTCAAAAGATGGTACATCCTTAGAAGTAGGGGCGCCTACAACTGAAATGATTGGAACGGGTCCTGTGGTTGAGTACAATGGGGATGATGAACATGCAGGATGGAAACAGTGCGAAGGAATAGAACAGCCCTTCTGTAAAACAAGATGTGAAGAAATAGTCAGTCCCTTACCAACGACCAAACAGATTGTAGAACAGAGAGAACGTATCAACGAATGTCCTCAACGGTTTCGGAAATTGAAATTCCCTCCAAAATGTAAGTATTTTTTTCTCTTCCTTATTAAGGGAAAAAGAAAAAGTATATCACAGAAGAAACGGAAAAAAAAAATTGATAAAAAAAATTTCAACCAGCTGGAATGATTTCCCCAAAATTTTCTCATATACTTTTTATTAAATTTGTTATCTCAGGGAACGCCTTGCTTGGCACTGGTGTACAATAGTTACGAAATATGAATCTTTAGCGTAAATTCAGCATTTTTATTGAATCTATCGTGTGATCCTTGGGAAGGTTCTTTGGCGATTAATCTTTGACATGCGGTAAATATTATACGAAAATTGAATTTGTGATTTAGATAACTTTTTTCCAACCAATTAAAACAAAAATTTCCATTTTTGAGTTATCGTGTTTACCTGTTTTTGTAAGTACAGTTCAACATATAGTCGACCCCCTGTTGGATTCGACTCAAAATTTGACAGATGTCTACACTATGGGCATTAAATCTGTATGCCGAATTTTGTTTATCTAATTCACTTCGTTTTGTAGCTGTCGTGTTAGGTTATATTCGAATAGCGGGAAGGACAGACTTCCTCTGAATGGATTTTTCTGAAATTTTGATAGAAATCTACAAATTTGGTGCAACAGACCATATATCACATTTCATCCGTTTAGCTCAAAGCATTTTTGAGCTATCTTTGTCACAGATGGACTGACGAACATTTTCCAAAAATGAGTTTTTCTAATTCAGAAAGGTCTAAAAAGTGGAGATTCGTCAAAATCTCGAGTTAGAATTTTTGACGATTAGAATACTTTTTTTATACTACGTATATGAGGAAGTAAAACCTCCCTTTTTACTAGTAGAAAATATCAAATTAATTTTTTTCCTGTTAATGTTTATAGATATTATCTCTCCATTATGGCATACATGATGCGATACATATGTTAAAACTTGTTTAAAATCATTGGCAGGGATTTCCCCAAACTAATAAAAGTGTTATCCTTCTCTCTGCCCATCTCCCAACATAAATGTATAGAGATTGGATAAGGTCGTCAATGCCACGCATGATTACATTTTCATTAAAAAAATTTTAGTTATAAGAGCGTTGTTCTTTGCATTATAGTGCAGACTGTATTGGTGACAAATAATTGGGACTAGTTCTGTATTCAGGAAAATGGAGATGGTGAATAGTTGGAAACAGTGCAAAGAATTGCAACTGCCCTTCTGTAGAACAGAATGCGAAGAAATGGAATTGCAGTGGTGAACGATAGTTACGAAATATAGATCTTCGACATGAATCTAACGTTTTTACTGAATCTTAAAGGCTTTTTTTAGAGATTAATCATTAGCCAGTGGTTAATACACCAACGGGAGTGATCTCTCAGAATTTCTTGTATTCTTGTTTTTTTGTATTTCACGTATAAATATGTCGTGGTCACAAAGTCCTACATGTCGAGAGTAATACATGGATCAGGGGTGATCCAGTACCCCCAGGACCGGTTCTCTGATTCAGGTCTAAATTACGATCTGTGGATGAGTGAATGAAATCCGCTTCGTAAAAAGGTTTGTGACGTATGAAGTAGCAAAGTTGTACTAAGTTGCACCCTTGGTTTAAAATCACTGGCTTCTAAAGTCAGTGGGCTTGTCTATGATATGTGCCATTAGAAACAATAACAACAGCAACAACTCATCTTGAATCTTGAAATCAGTTCTTTCTTATGTGCATCATATGTATTGAATTAAAATATTTATTTAACTATCAAAATTAATCACTTAACCGGCAAATAAATTCTGAAAGTATTAAAATAAGGAATTATCACCGAAAATACACTAATGTTTGAAGTTTCGAAGCCTAGCATGTCGAAAAATAAATGAAGACTGGGTTTCAAAATTCAGTCTTTACAAACATAATAAAAATAAAAGCTTTAGAACCATTAAAAATCCACATATTTTTCTTCTTCAGCCCTGTCGTTTTCAAACGGACTTACGAAATGATTCGTTCGAAAATCTGTAGAGTCAACAGAATGCCGCTATTTTTATGTTCTTTTAAAATCAATAAGGGAGAGCTTGAAGTCTAAAAGCATACATAAATCGCATTTCCCAGAAGAATTGTTTTTGAAGCAGGCGTGTTTACATGGAATCGAGAGAGACAAACAACACAATTACCAGATTCCAAATCATTGAATATATTCCAAATATTCCAAATCATTGAATATTGAAGCATTGAAATATCATTTTATTGTGCAATCGCATAATAAAACGCCATGTCAATCACCATACAGTTCTTCATTCACTCTACTAGAGGTATTCACCTGTGTGCTACAGAAGATTTTTATTACTGTTTTGAAGTGAAGTTCAATTTATTTAATATGCAAGCAATACCCCGACCTAGGCACAGGCCTTGCGGAAAATTTTATATAGTTAAAAAAATTAACTTCCCGTTTTGAAAGTACGTAAGAGCTAATTTGGGACTGGTCTCGAAATTTTGAATAATCTCTTAATGACGAAGAGAATATTTAAATGTTTTTTATTTACCCCATACTCTGAACATTTACTCACATTTATTTCAGGAGTAAACATTCGATGGCATGTTTAAATATGCTATCCTAATTGATTCAATTGATCACATGTGGAATCTAGTCTGTAAACCGCAATCATACAAACTTGAAGTTCCGGTTTCTCTTTTTACTTTCATTTATATGAAGTTTACAAAGAGTTATAGAAAAAAAAACGAATAAATATTGTTATTTAAAAGAAAGATTGGTATTCTAAATTTATAAATATTTTTATAGAAGAAAAAAAAAAAAACGAACTCGATATTTTGATGAATCTTCACTCTTCAGGACCTGTCTTAAAGCAAAAAACACACGTTTTGGAGTTGTGTTTGGTTGTCTGCGAACTCGATAACTCACAGACACTTTGAGTTAGATGCTTCAAATTTGGTGTACCAAATTTTAATATTTCCATCAAATTTCGTATGAAATGGATTCATACGAAATCTCTTTAACTGTCCTAATATAATTTAGCACGAATATACAAAAACGAAGAGATTTAGATGTCTAAAATGTAGCATACAGATTAAATATCTAAACAGTGAATATAATTGAAATTTGAAGCCAAATTTATTAAAAAATTGATTATTTGTCGATCAGTACTTACACAAATGTGTACACGAGAGACTCAAAGGTACAGTGGCTTAAATATATCACATTTTGTGACTGATTTTCTGACTCCAATTGTAATTTTAAGTCAATTTGGTTACTTTTGTATTAATCATATCACAGCAATTAATCGGTAAAAAAATCGCCAAAGATCACATTTCATATTATTCTTTTTCTAAACTATTGTTCGTATGTGGCATAATAAACAAGTGCATTTTTTAAAAAGTTTCCGAGAAAGAAGAGGGCTCGATTCAAGAAATCACTGCTGTTGCTTTAAATTGAATCAGATATTAGTTTTATCAGATGTTAAGATATTTGCTTACCACTGTCTTGGCAGAAATAATTCTGTTGATGAGATTTTATACTTAAAAACAAGATATTGTTATTGATTTTTCCATCGTTGTTATTAAGTTTCATTTTATTCTTTCTTAAACTCTCTCTTTTTTCTCAGTTTTAGTTAATGAGATTTTTTTTTGGATTGCCATACATTTTTCGTTGGTTATTTTGTTTCAATAGATTTTTCGTCCATGTTTCAGTGTTTCATCTTCAATTTAAAATTTTCTATTTGGGAAATAGACAGTGAACAACCATTAGTCCATTTATTTAGATTATCATAGGTGCCATAGATAAATTTAAAATAATTTTCAAAATCCAGGAACCAATCAACCAAACAGCAGCCACTGATCCAATTTCGCCAATTTTTATTTTAAAATGTAGTGATACGGGATATATCATTAATGATCACTTGCTACCCATTACCACTATTTTCAAGATAATTTCATAAGTATTATTTCACTGCACAACTTCTATGGAAATAATCCTCGTCCCTATTTACTATAGAGATTTCGCCAAACTATTTCATATAAAAACTCCATATATTGCTACATACGTAATCAATGCTTACCTATCCCCCTAAACACTTGTGAAATTTCAAAACCAATACTTCATTTTATGTTCTTTATATAATGAAAAAAATTAACAGGGTCTCTTAACCCAGGTGCATTTTTATTTTCGCCATTTTTTTTCTTCCTTTAAGTCATTAGTGGTGTATAGATATACCACTAATGATACCTTCCACCCTTCACATTTCGAGAAATATTTCTGAATAAAAACTTGTGCCAGACTTAGCTTCGTCAACTTAGTCAATTTCGCAATTTTATTCGCCAATTGCTTTCTCCATATTTAACAAATCATAATTCTTCATGCTCATTATGTGAGTATAATTTAAATAGCACTTTCCATTGATAAGATTAGAGGCTATTAGAATAGAAATTTTAACAAAATAATTCTCATGATTCTTGGTTTCCTTATTCGGCTCCTTGCCAAATCAGCAAAGAAATAAAACTTTTTCCAGCAGATTTGTACTTGAAGTAATGAAGAAAACCGTTTTATTAACCAGAAAATAATTATTTAATAAAAAATAATCACTTTCATGATTATTGTTTAAAATAAGAGACAAATGTCTGTATAATGAATTAAAAATCGACGAATTTAATGTAATGAGCATTTTTAACTTAGGAATTTTAGTATTAATTCTGAAAAAAATTCGGTAAAAGTGATTAAAAAATTGCTCAAAAATCATTAAATTGTGTTATAAATGAATTTCTTTAAAACGAGAGTTTTTTTATGTCTACGTTTCTGTGCTGATTTCTTTCTTGCATTCATTAGACACGATATAGAAATAGAAATTCGCAGGAAAAAATATCTAACACTAAATATTAAATATAAAAATATTCTACATTAAACTTTTAAATTTGGGCCTCGAGGTGTTTTGAATCAAAATTACAACTGTCTACATGCAAAATTTCATAACTTAAGGATGATAAATTTATTCAAACATTGAAGATAAACGCACAAAATTTTTCTTTTATATCCTTTTTCTTCAAACTTAAAGTGAGTTTTAAAAATGTAACTTTATAATAAAAATTCGATCTATCTGTGTTAAAATAATTATATATCTATCCCAGAAAAACTTACAATTTACTTAATATTTTTAATGTGATCTATATCAATCAAGAAATTTGACTTTTTCTTCAATGTGAAAAGAATAAATCCCTAATTGTTTATGAGAACACAAAATTTATATATAGATTAAATTAATTAATTAAGCTAATGTGTTATCAGTTTTTTAGAATACTAAATAATTAATCTGTGTTCGAGAATGTGAACCAATCAACTATAAATTCAAAGATTTTTTTAGAAACTCAAGGAACTTAACAAAGCACCAGTGCATTCTAAATTATGTTAAAATTTTAATAAACGAACTTTAGTTAGATTTTAAATCTCATTTTTTAAATAAATTTTCACTCTAATTCTTCTATGAAATTATAAAAAATATGAATATAGTCGATTAAAATATTCGAACAATTTAGAACGCGAATTTGCCTTTGTGGCATATTCTCAAGAGATATCTACAGCGACAACCGAAAAGTACATAAAATTACGAAAATACATCCGAAATACGCTTCTTTTATGAACAACAAAGAGAGAAATTCAAGGTTTATTCAAGAAGAAAATAATTACCTTTAATCATTTTTCTTATTTTAAATATAAAACTACATGGGCGTCAATATTTACTGTTGATATCAACAAATAAAAAATTAAAAACAGATGCAAATATTTGCTTTTTTTGAATTAGAATTTCTAACTATGCAAACAAAATATATATTGTTATAAAAAGATCTTTCGTTTACTAGAAATTTATTAGGATAAGACAGTGTTTATTTGATTTAATGACGTAGAAAATTTATTTTTCTGAAAGAAATCTATTAGATAATCACTTAGTATGATTGACTATGTAAAGAGGATTGCGAAGATTCTCTTGTGTAAACAATTCCAAGTTATTCCGTAATGGATGCCATCAATTTTCACAGTATTCTTTGCTCTTGGATTGCCTTCTGAAATATTTTTAATTAATTAATTGGATGAAAGAGAATTCAGGATTCTCTCATGAAGAGTCTTTTATGAAATCGAATTTTTGCATCGGTTTTGTTAAAACTGAGACAGTTTCTGTATTAGAAGTAAGTTTGTTTGAAACGATTATTCATATACGATTTATATTAAAGGCATTTTGAATCAAAATTATGTTACCATGCAAATGGTGAAGTTATCAGGTGAAGACAAAAACTGAACGTTAGAGAAATTTCCAAGGTGCCAAAATACTGTAGCTCAATATGCTTTTGAGCTATCGTATTCATAGATAAACTTACATAAATATGATTTTCAGAAAATATATGTAATTTCCAAAATATGTTTTACAGACTCAAGGAGGCAGAAAAAAAGAGTAAGTTTGATGAATGAATTTGAACACAATTTTTCAACAATTATAATATTTTCTATTTCCAAATGTTTTTAGTTTCTTACTCTCCGCATACGAGAAAGAAAACTAGCGGTAGTGGTCTCACCAAAACTTTCTCGTGTATATTCTAATAAAGATTTTATCCCATAGAACGCCTTGCATAGCATTGGCGTTCAATAGTTACAAAATTTTAACCATTATCGTATTATTCTAGTCACAAACCTTATTATATTAATATCGACGATAATATAACATTATTATATTATTGTAGCCACAAAATTGCATACCAAATGATATATTTAAATCACTGCGTATTTGAGTTATAGCGCTTGCATGTTTCTAAAAGTACAGACCAAGAGATGGTCAATCCCTAGTTGGATTTGGCTCAAAGTTTTACAGGTGTCTAGATTACAGATGTTAATTCTGTGTATCGAATTTTATCTATTAGGGTGTCTCATAAGTTTCTTTTCTATTTCTAATATGAAATGAATACACAATATATACTGTTTAAGATAGTATTTATTTTGTTATAAAAGAACCCTTTTGCTGTATTACCTTCTTCCATCTCTCAGGAAGCCTCATTATGCCTTTTCCCAAAATTATTCTGTTTTAGACAAGAAATAATTCTCGAGGTGCGCTTTTATTTCGCTGATTATTTAAAGCGCTAATCACGAAGAGAATTTTTTAAGGATAGAAAGAAGTAATAATCAGATGGGGCGATATCTGGAGAGTATGCAGGATGCGGTAAAACATCCGAATCAAACTGTCAGAGCTTTTCACTTACGACTAATGCAATATGTGGACTCGCGTTGTTATGATGAAAAACAACGCCTCATCGGTTCATTATTTCTTTCCGGTTTTTTTTTCTTTTTTTTGCTATGGCAATTTTCAATTCATACAGTTGATGACAGTATTTCATAGGGTTTATTGTTTCACCTTGGGAAGGAGCTCGTAGAAAATTACACCTTTCCAATGACATCAAATAATCAAAAGGACTGTTTTGAGGCGTAGTCCTGGCTTTGAGACAAATTAGAGCTCTGGTACGACTGAAACCGATGGCATAGACGGCTAATAGATAAGACTGCATGTTCACACAAGCAGAGCCAGACAGATAAAGCCATTCACAGCGCTATGAGAAAGAAACATTTGGAACACCCTAATATTTGGCTCTCTTCTTTTTGTAAATGTCGTATTAAATTATTTTCAAAAAGCCGGGCAGAGAGATTTCCTCTGATTTGCTCAAAATTTGATAGAAATCTACGAATTTGGCATAAAGTCCGTATATTAAATTTCATGCGCTTATATCAAAGCGTTTTGAGTTATTTTGGACACAGACAGAGAGACACACAGATGGACCCTTTACCAAAAATGTGTTTTTTGAACTCAAGGAGGTCTAAAGAGTAGGAAAAAATTCAAAATCTTGAGTTCGAATTTTTTGATGATTACTATACTTTCTCTACACTACACTACGCATCCGCGAAAATAAAAAATAAAGCTCTCTTATTGATAATTAATCTTGAAAATAACAGCGTCGCAAATCTAAAACTATCGTGATATAAAATTTTGAAATTATCATAACTTGAAACAGAATTAGAATAATTTGAAACAAGTTGTTTAAAACTAAAAAGAGAAACTGGGTCAAATTCTAAATAAGATTTCTAAAATAATAAAAATTTGTGATGTTAAGTTCTTGAGTTTAATTATTTTGCTTGAAGTGCGTATGATGATCTGTTACGATATTCTACATTCCTCATACTTTATTTATCTTATTGTTTCATTTGATTCTCAGTTTAAATAAACATAGCTACCGAAATTTTAATGTAAGCTAAGCATGGAATTTAATATGTAGTTAAACATTCTATTTATCTTACCTTCGCCTGCATTGATTTAGAGAAAGAGATGTTGACAAAGGGACTGATATGTAGAATTATTTTCGGTATTTCGATTCCATGGCTTTCGTACCATAAGAAGGAACCGGATACTGACTTATCAAATGATGCATAATGCTTATTCAGTATACGAGCTGAAAAAAGAAACTCACATTTAGTTGTTCTCAACCACAAATAGTTGCTTCAGCTATCAGTTTATTTAAGTAAACTTCAGTTCATAGAAAGCAGAAATGTTTATTATTCTAAAATATGTAGTTTGATGGGTATATATATATATATATATATATGCTGTCTGGGATTTCTAAATGTTCTTAACTATTGACTTTGTTCTAAGGATTTTAAATTTATTTATTTGAAATAAGCACACTACAGAGGTTGCCTGTATTCACAGAGTGCATTAATCAAAAACTCAAAAGAAGCACAAGCTATAAAACAAGTTGAAACAAGCATAAAAAAGGAATTGAAAAGTATAAAGAATTACAAAGTTCTAAACCATATATATATAAAAATGTCAACTGTTAACTAGGTTCAAAAAGTAAAGACAAACAAGCGCAATGCCAACTCAGAAGGTATAAGTAAAAATAATGTAGAGTTGATTATTAAATAAATAATAAAGTCAATAAAAAAGAAGTGAGGTCTAGCAAATAAAAATTGAGAACAAATCGCTTTAATCGTTAGGAGTCATATGATGAATATAAAATTCATCATACATCCCGTTAAAAATCTTCTAAAATTTATTCAAAGTGAACCTTTTAATAATTTTTAGTTGAATTTCGAATGAATAATCCTTAAAGATTACAGAAACAGCGAAGTTTATAGGGCTTAGAATATTAGTGCAATCGATCAAACAATTGATAACCTTATAGGAGAAAAAATCACATGAAATATATCTTCTATAATACAAATTACGCAAATTAAACATATCACGTGGACAAGAAGATAAATCAAGAGAGTAAAATACAAGGTAATCAAAATTAAAATAGCCCTACTCTGAGCTCTCTATACAGCGAACTACTTAGTAAAAAGGCTCCAAAATTCTTGAACATACCATTTAAGACATGAGGAAACGAATTATACAGAAAAAAAAAAGTTTCAAAAACTCCGATAGATGGCGCTAAACAACAGAAAATATGCTAAAAAAACAAAAATAATAACACAAAAAAACACGTGGCATGGAATTTTTCATTTCAAATTTCTATTGCTTGTATATATATATATATATATATATATATAAGATAAAAAAAAGTGAAGAAACTGAAACTGTCGTTGTAGCACTGTAAGAACAAAAATTTGCATAAACCCTTGGTTTGCTGCTACTGTTCTAGGCATAAATGGGATAAAGCTGGGAATATGTCATTCTCATCAGCGATGGCTTTGCGCTTTGCTTGTGAAGTTATTTTATGAAAATAAAGGAAATGCTGCAGCTGCACTTCGAGATTTTCAGCGACTTGAGAAATTACGCAAAGGACCAGGAGGTACCAAAACATGCTCGAAAATTTTGTTGTATCCCTAATGACACAGCACCAGTGTTTTGATTTATTTACCTTTATGCAACGCGCCTCCACCTCTGGTACAGTAGTTTCTTTGGCAACATTTTACTACTGATAGAGTAATTAGTTGTGCCTTTCCGGCTACTTAATCATCTTGCTCTACACTGTTTAATCCCTGTTAGTTTTGGCTTTGGGGATACTTAAAAAATCTAGCTTATCGTGGACGTCTGGTAACCTTGACAGATTTGAAAGACAGTATCACTCTGTATGTGAGAAGCTTATCAATCGACCAGTTACTATCCACGATTGAACAAGCTGTCCACAGAATGCAGACTTTACATCTGGAAGAAGGGAACCATATTGAGCAAATTCCCTTGCATCGATACGATTCTTGTGATTGAATATTTGATAAGCTCGAATAAAACGTGTTACAAATGTGTATTTTTTAACATATTTTTTTTTGTTGTACGGCGCCATCTATCGATATTTCTAGAACTATTTTTTTTCGCGCATTCCGTTTCCCCATGTCTTGAATAGTCTGTTCAAGAATGTTGGAGCCTTTACAATAAGTAGTTCGCTGTATAGGAAGCTCAGAGTTGAGGTGTTTTAATTTTGATCACCTGGTGCATTTCCTTTGTCAAAAAATTACCTCAAGAAATTGGTTTGCATTTTTGTTACTGCAATTCCGATCCCAACTATTATAATATTCCCGGCAAGGATTAACACAAGAATAATATAAAATCTACAGGATAATTTCACTCCAAAATTCCCTAGTTTTTCGTTTGGGAATTCCAAGACTACGATAGATCCTGAAAACCAAGGAATCACTATGTTGGAAAAAATCAAGTTTAATGTTAAAGAGTCGGTAACTGAATATGAGCGTGATGATACAAATGCATTATTTTATAAATATGACTCAAAGGGTGACATTTTTTTTTTGTATAACTAATAATATTGCACCAATGTTCATAAGAACAAGATAACTCATAATTGTAAAAGCTAAATGAATGGAATTTGGAAATTTTATTTATCTTCAGATCGATATTTTTTCAAAATCCGTCAAAGGGTATATTAATATAATTATGTCTATATATTAATAATTGTGTCTATGCATGCAAAAGCAATATGCTGGATGTATGAAAGTTTGTAGTTATGACGCCAAAGCTGTATATTTATGTCAAATTTTGGATATAATCGGCCAGTTGGAATAGATTCAGAGTATATTTTGACTTTTCCTTAATATGGGATGGAGCTAAAAACAAAATAAGTCATGCAATGATAGTATTCCAGAAAGTCGAGAGAGGGCGCCTCTGCTTGTTTCTATAAGCAACTTTTTACATTTTTTTTTCAGTTTCATTTAAGTTATATTGTTTTTCTATTTCTATCTATAGTTTCGTTTTGAAAAAATATTATTATTATTAATAATAACTTTGTCTAAATTAATCTATTAATAAATTTGAAAAACGAAAATTTTAAAACGAATTAAAAAATATGCTGCAATTAGCGAGAAATTTTTATTCTTTCTTCGTTTCGCAAAAAAGTGAAACTTTTCGAAAGAATTTTTTTTCTTTCTTCATTTTATAATTAAAGTGCGTATCATTATTTCTTAACATATTCGGATTAATTATATTTCTATAATTATTTCTTAAGCTGTTGTCTTAACTTTCAGTTTAAATAAACTTAATTGGGAGAATCTTATCAAAGCTTAAGTTATTTTTTTTTGTCTAGCGTTTCTATATAAATTAAGATAGTTAGCGATGCAGAAATTTTAATCAAAATTATTCTTTTTCGCATAAAATTTTTGTAATGAAAATATTATATACTGAAAATCAACTCAGGCATTATTTAGTACTTAGACGACGTTGAAAAAAAACCCCTGGAAATTACGAAATATAATTATTTCTTCTTGCTTTATTTTGTGCTTTTAAAATTAATGAAAACGTAGCTTATTTGAAATAAGATTAAATAAGATTTTTAAAAAAGTATTGTAATTGATTAAAAATATACGACCTTGACACATTTAATGAATCTCCACATGTACTAACCGCATACAAAAAGACATTTTTGAAATTATGTATTTTTGTGAGCTTAATTATTCCAAAACTCTGTACACTAGGCAGATGACGTTTGGTATGCAGTATTTAAAGTGTGTCCAAAAATTAAATCAAGATTTGAATTTACCACCCTTCTTACAGTAAAGTGTTTGGCAACCCTATTAAAAACATTTGACAGCTGATAGTTAAGGGTTAGTAAAAATGGAGCGTTACGCGATAGAACAACGTGTTTTCATTTTTGAACAGTATTAAAAAAAAATAATGAAAATCTGGCGGTTACAGTTAGAAAATGAGACTATTGGCCCCCTAGACCATGTAATTTATTAACACTATTGGATTTCTTTTTATGTGGTTATTTGAAGTCAAATGCCCCTGCCAACAAGCCCACAGGCATGCGTGCATTGAATTAGGAAAAATACTGAACAAAGGATTCAACGCTGCTTCAACGAAATTCAGTCTCTTTTATGCAAAACGGTCATGGAGAATTTCGATGAATGATTGCGTATGTGCCAGCAAAGCTGGGGACGCCATTTACCCTATATGCTATTATTCCATGTACAACCCTATCCTGTGTACTTTACAATTCAATAAAAATATAACAATTTAAAGAAAAAACTGTGTTTTTTATTAAATTCAAATCTTGCTTTAACACTTTGTTTTCTGTCGTGTAACGCTCTATTTTTACTAACCCTGAACTATCATTCAGCTGTCTAATAGTTTTTTCAATAAGTTTGCCACCACTTTACTGCACAAATAGTGGCAAATTCAAATCTTGCATTAATTTTTGGACACCCTTTACCAACAAATAGCAAATTTCTGTATGGACCAAACATGTAGAAAGGTAGATGAATGAAAACCTGTATACGATTTTTAAGCCTTGAATTTTAGAACCTTGTCTAATTTAGGATCAAAACTATCTACAGATTGCTATACGTCTGTCTGACCAATCTCTTGTATATAAATGTTCATGTCAGAAATGCAATAACACTAGATAAATAAGAATTTCGTAATAAATTTTGGATCGAATGGAAGAGACATAAAATATCTGTTCATGTTTTTCCACGTTACTCCACTAAAGTAAAAAAAAAAAAGTAAATATAAAAGAAATTTTATTAGGTTCGTCTCATTCCCAGAAACTCATCTTCTAAAATAGAACAGAATATAAAATAATCGAACTTTCACTGGCCACAATATTCACCGCTTCGTTGTCACACCAGATTCTGATTTTGATACCTAGAATACCTCTTTGCTATTCATCAAAATATAAAAGAGGCGCTCTTGGGAATTCACTAAGGCAATTGGTGTGATTAGAAACAAGGTTACTGAATTCACAGTGTACAATAATAAGCATATGCTTAAGTGAATGGCTATTTAAAATAGTGAAATTAACAAAAAATAGCTACAGCTTCCTTTTAAGCAGCACTAAGAAGAAAAACTTAAATTCCATATAAGAAATGCATTTAGAAGTCCCATTAAGCAATTAAATAAAAGAGAATATTATTAGAAAAATATTTTCATAGTATAATTAATTACAACGCTTAGTTTATTTTTAAGCATAGTTGCCACCATTGTTAAATTATTATCATAGGGGAGTACGATCTACCCTGTATGTCCTTGTCTTTAAAAATGCCACATGAGATGATAAAGTGAACAGGAAGTTTGAGAAAACTGCATTGAGAGTGTCGTAGTGGCAAATCTTTAGTTTTCTTTATTCTCTTCAATTTATATAATCAAATTATCATCATTTAGAGGTACTGGGACAAATGCGTACGTACATTTGCGTACGGGTCATAAAAGGCCAATAAATCATGTGTAGCTCTTTGAAAAACGGGGGTATGGAGTGATTAGTCTAGGTTTGATAAAACATATGTTATCGGTTGATAAGAGTATTTGGCGAGAAAATGTATTGGTATTTTAACTAAGAAGTGCTTTTGCATCTTTTCCCTCCTTTCAAATCATTCCAATGCCACTAACCTCATTTAATTGTACTTTAAATTTAAGAAACAACTTTTTTAAGTGCGTATATTTAAATAACATATATTTTAATGTCCAAAATTATTGAATTAAATAAACAAATCAAGAAGAAATAAAGCAAAAACTAATGAAACGCAAACTCTTCGTTTAATGCAAAACGTTATATTTATGTAAAGTAATGCATTTATATCTAAAATCTAGAAGAAATGATTATTATTCCGAAGGGGATACACTATTTATATGAGAAGAAATATCATTCCTCAATGATTTTTATCATACATTTTTGAATCAATACATTGAAAAGCAATCCATCTTTCATAAAAAGCAAAGTGAAAATTATTCATATAGTACTAAAACGCATGAAATTGTATTAATGAACGTATCGTTAAGTATTCAAATTGTGTCAAACATCATGCTAATTCTTGCCAAATATCACACTCTTAGATAACGTTTAAAATGTTGTAACCTCTTCTAGAACTGACCCTTATCAGTAACACAACCGCATTGTAAACGAGAATATTGATTGACAGTTTTATGACTGGTACGCAAAAGTCATACAACCCATTTAGAGACCGCCGCTCAATTATTTCCTAATAGTGAGCATTTTCACATCCTTCGTTGAAACATCGTATCCATCTATTAGTTGCCGAATCACTTAGGATGTTTTAACTATAGATCTCACAAATTTGTCTCTGAATTTCAATTAGTTTAGAGTTTTTAGTATTAACCAGCGGGAGTGGTCTCCTCAAAATTTCCCGCATACTCTTTAAGAAAGATGTTATTCCAATGAACATCTTACATGACATTGGTACTCTCTCTAATAAACTTGGCACTTGGCATACATACTTTCTAATAAACTTGTCAACCCATAAGACGTCTTGCATGACTTTGGTGTACAATATTTAAGAAATATTAACTTTTGGCGTGATTTTAGCATTTTTATCTAATCTTTCATGTGATCCTTGGTGATGTGTGAATTTTGGGGACTAATCCCTGGCATGCGGTCAACAGTACCCAAAAAATCGAATTTGGGTTTCAGACGTATACTTCCCAACCTATTGAAACAAAAATTTGGCATTAAACAGCATTTCAACTCGCAAAATCAGGCACCAAATTTGATATATTTAAGTTAGTGCATTTTTTAATTACAGCGTTTACAATTTTCTGAAAGTACAGACCGACAGACAATCAACCCGTAGTTGGATTTCTCTGAAAATTTGGTAAATGTCTATACTACGGAAGGATATAAGGACTTAAATCTGTGGAAAAGGAAGGAAAGAAGGAAGAACTTAAATCTGTGTCCTGAATTTTTTTTTCTATCTAGCTCTCATCGCTTTATAGTTATCGTACTAACTTATATTCGAATATCTGAACAACATACTTCCACTGAACGGATTTTGCATAAAATGTGAATAAAATTTACAGCTTTGGTTTAAAGCTTGTATACCAAATTTCATCCGTCTAGCTCAAACCTTTTTCGAATTATCTTTGTCATAGACAGACAGACGGATATTTTCTAAAAATATGTTTTTCGAACTCATTGATCTAAAAGATTCATCAAAATCCCGATTTCGAGGTATTCAAACGATTACTATACTTTCTCTATACTACGTATACAAGAAAGTAAAATGTAAATGACAGAACGTAATTTACATACGATGAGTCTGATAGTTTTTAAAACATTTTAAATCTTAAACATAAACACACTCTTCAGCAATGTAAAAATGCCGTCTATTTTTCCTCCCAAGAATTAGCAAAAGGGACACTCATGTGTGAAATCACGAATGCAACGCTACCACAACAAAAATTGGAAAAGGAAAATTGGTTTCTGGAAATCGTGCTTAGATGGGTGCTTACAATTTTATTTGCTTACGTAGTTTGCCCTGTACGAATTTTTTTATAAATAAAAGGGCAATATCAACAACGTAGCTCAATTAACTTAATATGTGAAGCATTTTCTGGATGCATCTTGAAACTAGCAAAAATTCATTCATTGTTGCGCAATGAGGAGGTTTTTTAAGGCAGAGTCTAAGGCATTCCCTGCTGAAAAGAAGGCACAAAAGTAAATTTGAATATTGGCTCCATAAATATATTTAGACAGACATATACGGAATACGCATGTAACTATTGAATGTGTCTTAGACTCTGTCTTAATCCCTCCTTTGTTTTTAACTCAGAAAGAATTGAAGATAGAGAATACTTCACATGAATTAATTACTTGTTTTATATTGCTTTTTTATGCTTGAGAGAAATCCAGAAGAGCAAATAACATTGAGCATTTAAAACTTTTAGCATCCTTCAGTATAGAGTTCAAATATTATCCGATCTTTGTTTACAAGAAAGTTTTCAATATTTTTATCGGTACAATTTTTCTGATTAAACTTACACATAACGCATGTTTATTATTGTAAATTGTGAATACACTAATTTATTATTCTTTCATATGCGAAATATATAAAGAAAGAAAGTATTGTAATCATCAAACATTTTGAATTTCAAATTTCAATGAATCTCCACACTTCACATTTCTCCGAGTCCAAAAAAAAAAAAAAAAAAAAAAACTTATTTTGTTATTTATGTCTGTCTACCTCTCTATCAGTTTGAGAACCCGATAACTCACAAACTACAAGGGGTGTTCAAATGAAAAGGTACTAAACTGCTCTGTGGGTATAAATGAATATTTTATTCAAAGTATACACCATAAACCATAAGTCTGACCACAACGATTCCATTGATTAACGAGCAGAAGTATTCCTTGTTCCCAGAATTCCTGTTGCCGTGACGAGGCCAGCTCTTCACAGCGTTCTTGAATTCTCTGTCCGAGTTGAAACGCTTCCTTTTCAGATGTCTTTTTAGGGGACAAACACGTGAAAATTGCAGGGTGACACGTACGGGCTGTAGGTGTATGGTCGAACTGTCCCCACTTGAACTTGGCCAGTTCCGCGTGTGTGACCCTAGAAACGCGTGGATGTGCATTATCATGGAGCAGAACCACACTCTCCGCGAGTAGCCCCGGTCTTTTGTTCTTGATGGACCTGCATAGTCTTTGGAGTGTCTCACAGTACACATCGGAGTTAATGGTTCTGAAAAGACATCTGAAACGGAAGCGCTTCAACTCGGATGAGGAACTCAAGGACGCTGTGAAGGATTGGGTCTCGTCACGGCCGGAGGAATTCTGGGAACAAGGAATCCTTCTGATCGTTAATCAATGGGGTAGTTGTGTTCAGGTCTATGGTGTAGACTTTGAATAAAGTCTTCATTTATACCCACAATGTCGCTTCGTACCTTTTCATTTGAATACCCCTTGTATTTCACGTAGACGGATGAAATTCGATTTAGGTATTTTCAACCAAATTTTCAGTTGTTTATTAAATGTTCATCGAAATCCGTTGACAGGAAGTTCGTCTTTCTGTGTAAGTGAACACCATAACTACAAAATGGAAGGAACTAGATAAATAACATTTGGTGCTCAGATTTACTTCTATAATGTCAATTTTTATGAAATTTTTAACCAAAATCCATGAAGAAGTTGACTGTCTGTTGGTCAGCACTTTTGCTTGTATGCTTACGTGATTAACTGAAAAACACAATGATTTAGGAAAACGAAATTTCATATGCGATCTAGTTACTAAAGTTGCATTTCTGCTACAAATTTTGTTTTTAATCTGTTGAAAAAGAAAAACGTCTCAAATTTGATTTTCATCACGATATATCGGGTGAGTACAAATGATGAACCCGATTTTAAAAAAATCATATTTTCGAAACTACTGCGCATATTACAATAAGTGATACACGAATTTAAAGAGAAATATACCAAGGTTTTTACATTTACAAATGTCCGATGTATGACCCTCTTGTTACACAGCATACGTCCAATCTGTAATCCAGTTCGCTCCAAAATTTTGTAACATTTTGTTTTGTCTCTTATCTCTGATATAACCCCACAAAAAGAAATCATTGAGGCAAGACATTGTTTATTTACCACCAATGCCCAAAACACTGCCAGAACTTAAAGAACGCATTTGTGCAGCATTCAGAACCACTGACAGAATGATGTTACAAAATGTTTGGAACGAACTGGATTGCAGATTGAACGTATGCTGCGTAACAAGAGGGTCACACATCGGACATTTGTAACTGAAAAAAAACTTGGTATATTTCTCTTTAAATTCATATATCACTTATTGTAATATGTGCAGTAGCTTCGAAAATATGACTTTTTAAAATCGTGTCCACCATTTGTACTCACCCGGTACTATAAAGTCCAAAATGCTCATAAGATAATTCTACATATAAAATTTTGAACTCTCATGTTTTTTTAAGGCTTTGCCAGTATCCACAACTACAACGAGAAAGGAAGATAATGCCTTTAATAGAAAGTATGCGCAAAAGTTTCAAAAAGGGCATTCCCGTTGGCTCATTTAGTAATTTTAACTTGTGGCTATTTCATATGTTAGATAAAATGCATTCAGAACGAATTTGAATATGTTTCATGTTATTTCTAAATGCTGAAAAACGTGGAAAATGTTTTCTGAGGAAGAATAAAAATATAAAACCAGTGAAAAAAAGGTTATGCTTTGCATTTTTGAGATTTTCAGTTTATTATATTCAGTATTTCATTTAATTTTTTTTGTATATTAAAAGAAAATAATTTCATCATGAATACTGAAACTTATATTCACAATTTATACTAACAGTGGAATAATTTTATTCCTTTTTTTAGCCTGCTAGTTAATGGTTATGAGCTTGAAGATTCATGCATCGTAATACATTTTCGTTTTGTTATTAAAAATGAATATTTTTATCTACTATATAAAACTCTCGTGCCAGGGTGTTTGTATTCGTACTCCTCCAAAACGGCTCGACCGATTTTTATGAAATTTTTTTATGTGCATTTGTTAGGTATGAGAATAGGTCGTAAAGTATATTTCATAACGCTAGGTAATTAGGGTGTGCGACTGTTGTTGGTTAATGTCACCGGCCCATTGTCATTCCAAGATATATGCAAAGTGAATGGACAACAGTATCCAACATATAAAGATGCATGCCTTGCACTCGGCTTGCTTGAAGACGACAATCACTGGGACGATAGCTTTCTGAAGCAGCATTGGACTGTACAGAAACACAAATTCGTTTAGTATTCGCTATAGTGTTGATTACTTGTTTCCCGGGACGAGAAGACACGTTGTGGGATTAGCACAAATATTCAATGATTGATGATATATTGCATCGAATTCGTACACGCTATGTACAATAAAGCATTGATTGCTATTGAGGATCTTTGCGTTGTCATTGCCAATTTACCACTCAGTCATTTTGGTATGAGTTCGCCAAATCGAAGTGCATCTGATTTAAAAGACACCGAAATGAATCGTGAACTGCAGTACGATACTGCAGAAATGGCAGCGATTGTTACTCGCAATGTCCCACTACTGACGCATGAACAAAAAAATCCTTTACGACCGCATTATGCTGGCAGTTTCACCGGGACAAGGTGGATTCATTTTTTTAAAATTTTTTTTATGATGCATCAAGTGGAAATGGCAAAACTTTTCTCATTTCGCTAATTCTAGCCGAAATATGATCTAATAATGGCATCGCATTTGTCGTTGCATCATCTGGCATTGCAGCAACTTTATTGGATGGAGGCAGAACGGCTAATTCAGCATTTAAGCTGCCGCTGAATATTCAAAATAACCCAGACGGAGTATGCAACATAAAAAAACAATCGTCCATGGCCACGGTACTGAATAAACGCAAAATTATTATCTGGGATGAATGCACTATGGCACACAAACATTCGAGGCGTTGAACAGAATATTCAAAGATATAAAAAGCAACAACAACCTATTCGGCGGCACTCTGTTACTCCTTTCAGGTGATTTCAGAGAAACACTTCCCGTCATTTCACGTTCAACGTACGCTGATGAGATCAACGTCCTCTCAGGGGCTCACCTACTATAGGTGAGTACGGGTGTCCCAATCCCGAGGTACTCAGGGATCTTTACTCCCTTTATGTTTACTCTCCCCTCCGTCTTCTGCTTTTAGCTGTCGTTCTTCTTTCCCTCGAGGGTAGGAGAGGGAGCTCTCCATGAGAAGCTGTCGCCGCTCTGTTTGCTTCCTGCTTCTCATGGACAGAGATACCCCCACGTGTTTGCCGTGCGTGGCGACCCATTAGACGGATGGTTCACTGTGGTACCCGGTGCATCAATCGGCTGGTACCTAGTCACCTGAGTGGCTAGTCTCAGGTCCTAGTGGGGTCAGGGTCCCTATTGGGTCAGGGTTCCTAGTGGCTAGTCTCAGGTCTTCGCTTGATCCCTAGCTAACCTGAGTGGCTAGCTAGGGATCAAGCGAAGGGGTTACTTCTTGGGCTTGGCGTTAAGGGTGGTCACTGTCCCCGGGGGTAACTCTGAGCGTATAGGTTCCTGCCAGCACTAAGGTAAGCGCCGAGGCTGGGAATATCTAGAGCAGGTGGCTGCCTTCCCTTGTTGGGCTCCATGGTGGGAGGTGTCGCCGGGCCTTAATCCCCATCAATGTCGTATGGGCAAAAAAAGCAGCAACACCATTTCGAATCCACAAATTAACCATTTTCCAGCTTTCTTTCTAATTCAAAGAGTATCTGATGCAAAAGAGTCTTTTCATAATGTGTCATCATTTCTTGTCGAGAAAGCCATTTCTGGTAGTGTTTGTGAAGTTAAATCCACAAAGAAGTTTCGATCTGGCGATTTTCTAGTTGAAGTTGGTCCTCCAACCAATCCAAACAAATTGCTAGCCTGAAACATCTGTCTACAACTCCTATTCAAGTTAGTCCCCACCCGACATTAAACTCCTCCAAGGGAGTTATATTCTGCGGAGAGCTATTAAATGTTTCTGTTGAAGATATAACTAAAGATTTAAAAAATCAGGGAGTGACCCATGTACGGAGTATTTCTATACGAAGGAATGGCCAGCTCCTGGACACAAAACATTTAGTATTGACATTTGATTCTCCTAAATTACCTGAGCACATAAAAGCCGGATATATGCGCCTTTCTGTCCGAGAATATATTCCAAACCCATTGCGTTGTTTCAAGTGCCAACGCTTCGGGCATTCAAAAACGTCTTGCCTCGGGACTCTTAACATGCGCCCGTTGTGCAGAGTCAGGCCGTGTCAGTACTAACTGCACTGCCGAAGAGAAGTGTGTGAATTGCAAAGTCCAGGACACTTCTTTTTCCCGAAACTGTCTTGCTTGGAAACAGAAGAAAGAAATAATTTTAACTAAGATCAAAAATAAAATTTCTTATAAGGAAGCTCGCAAACTCATAAAATAGAAAACGCCTTCAGCTGGAATAAATTACGCTTTTGCAGTTAAAAAAATGTCGGCTACCACATCCACTCAGTGGGATCTGAATGATCTATCTTCTGGTAAGGTTTTAAAACAATTAGAATCTATTCTAAGAGCTGCTATTCCAGTTAACTTGCCAAATCCTTCGCCTGTGTCGGTTGCACCAATCAGTGACAATGCTTCAGCTTCCCCGGATTTAATTGGTTTTCAACTAGTGACACACACTAAAAAGTTTAAAAAGGCATCACCTGTGGAAACAAAATCTTTAACGAATGCTGAAAAAATTTCAAAATTTTACTCTACCTCACCTCACCAAATTCCCACCACTGTTGCATCACAAATTGCGCCAACTGTGAAACCCAAATTGTGTAATAAGCCAATTAAGGCTGAAATAAAATTACCTTCTTCTGATACGGCACTACAATCCATAGATAATCTTCCTTTAAAAGGAACAAATTTACAACAGTCTAGTGAATCTGATGCTGATGCCGAAATGAGCTCTTCCACTGCATCAGATGGGGACATGTTGGAATATCGTATGTCTGAGGACTTAGAAGACCCGCCAGAAACTATAAGTCCTCCTCCCTCGATTAAATATAAAAAAGAAAAGAAAAAATACCTTATTTCTACGAAATATAAGAACTCGTAGTGAACTTGCATCTTACTTTTTTATCTTTTCGATGCTGTTTTTTGCTTTTAACCTTAGAAGATATACATCTTGAAATTCTATTATATTTGCATTTGTATATGTGTGTAATATATATGTATATATTTATATATATATATATATACATGTGTGTGTATATATTGCATTTTATCTATATGTTTGCATCTCCAATAATATTTTAATTTTTTCCAACATTGTTTATTAAGCATATTTTGTATAGTTTTTTAAATTTACCTTGACAATTTCTCTATTAGAATCAGATATGAAAAAAGTATTTTTATTTCACTATATTTCAATTTCGCTGTAATTTCAAAATGTTTTTAGAATTTTAACTTTTTATAGTACAATACCATATGTTTTAAACCACGATCCTGTTTATCCATCATAAGTTTGGCGCAGTATGGCCAAATTTGGCTCTTGAGCCAGTAAAATTCACTCAACCAACCAACGAGATTAACGCTTGCATGAAATCATCGCCACTGTAGAGTAGTGTTGAAAAAGTCCAGCTAAAAATAAACACGCTCGTCCAAATGCTACAAGATCCATCTGCTGACATATTCTTGGACCAACTGTTAGATAACGGCGATGGAAGCATTGCTATCTATGAAAATACTGATGCATAAAATTGCTCACTAATTTCTGCACTATCGTTGATTCGCAAATTACTCTCATTGATCGCATATTTCCCGATGTACGCACCCGATGTACGCAACGAAGCTGTAAATTATCCAACAGAGTTTTTGAACTCACGTGATTTGCCAGGCATGTCACCACACCTTCTACGACTGAAAGTTACATCGGTAATTTTACTTCGGAATTTGAACCCACCACGGCAGTGCAATGGCACGCGATTGGTTATTAAAAAATTGATGAAAAGCGTTATCGAAGCTATCATTTTGAATCGCAAATTCCGAGCCGAAAATGTTTTGCTGCCACGAATTCCAATGATTCTCACAGATGTGCCAATTGAATTCAAACGCCTTCAATTTCCTATTAGATTGGCAATCAATAAATCGCAAAGCCAAACTATGTCTGTTTGCGGCTTCGATTTGGGCACACCATGTTTTTCACACGGGCAATTATATGTGGCATGTTCTCGCGTGGGAAAACCATCGAGCTTATTTGTGTTGGCTAAAGACGAACTGATAAAAAATATCGTACACTCAATTGCTCTTCGAAATGAATATTGATTTTCTTTATTTCATTTTTATATTTTAGGATAAAAAAATATATTACTTTTTTCACTTTACGTTTAACTTTTAAGAGATCAAACAATGTATATGTTCGTTACGTTAATGAAATACATTGAATTGAGAAAATGAATGGTTGGTGTTTTTTTGTTTTTATCGGAGATCATCGTCTGAAGCTCTCCATTCCTCTTTCTGTTATAGATTCCATCCCCACACAATTACAATATATTCGTTATTTTTTAATTAACATCCAAAATATTCACTAGAAATAATTTATATGGCAGAACAACGTTCGCCGGGTCAGCTAGTTATATATATTAATTTAGAAAGATTTAGGAATTTTGGAAAATTACATTTGCATTCTTCAAAAACTTGATCATTACAATCATATACGATATGAATCATAAACATTTCAAAATGCTTCTCGTTAATGAAATGCATCATTCTATTGCAAACCTTAATATTACACACTTAATTGGAGGTAGAGAATTGTACTTCCTTTTTTGGCACTACGTTACTTCTCTGAGATAAGTGTTCAGTTTCTGAAATTTTCTTATAATAAATAGTTATATTGAAATTTAGATATGATAAATGTTTTTCAGATATTTCATATATAATTTCAGATATTCCCCTTCAAACTTTTAAAACAAGCATATATGTGTACATTTTATGGCTTAAGGCGTGACT
Source organism: Argiope aurantia (assembly GCA_026543865.1). Taxonomy (NCBI): domain Eukaryota; kingdom Metazoa; phylum Arthropoda; class Arachnida; order Araneae; family Araneidae; genus Argiope; species Argiope aurantia. The sequence goes on along the minus strand of JAPMOR010048551.1, from coordinate 110,342 downwards.
GTTTGTGCGTACAGAAATGAATGCAAGAGAAACATTTTGCTGACACTTTCACACTATAGAAACCACATAAAAATATAATTTTTAGACATTTTTTACCAACAAAATAGAAAGGATTTTCATACGATTGTCTGCCTTGTTTAATGAAACTATTTAGTTGGGATATATACTGTTGCAAGAGTTTAAAAAAATGAGCGTTTGTTTGACTCTTTTAATACAATGCATTCATTACACCTTTTCAAGCCATGGAATGTTTATAATTTTAATTGCAAATATCTCCATCAATTTTACAGATAACTCCCTGAAATGTTTTTCCTATGATCATATTACGGTATAGCGTGCTTTTTTTATTGAATTTTTTTGGGCCATCCTCTTAATTTTTTTTTTTTAGTTATTTTCTGTAACTTTCTTATTTTTCCGCTAGAATCTCTGTATCCTGTCTCAATAAATTCAGGATGTGTTCGAAAAGATAGCTTACGATAGTGTTTTAACACCATTTCGGTTTTCTAATTAATAATTTACTGTCTGATTTTGTTATTGCTATTAGAAATATTGCTCTTTATGAAAATCTTAGCAGGTTTTCGTTATCTTTTTGCTTTTTCTTTGGGAATAAAATGTCAATTTTCGTAATTGAAGTTGTTGGATTTCTTTAACCATGCGTCCTTCGAACGATTTTAATAATTATACTTAATAATAACAAATGGGGAATTTTAATTTTAGAATAGGAAATTTCAAAACGCAAATTTTTTAGAATATATATTTTCAAATAAAATAAATATTTATTATGAATCATAACTCCAGAAAGATAAAAGCTAACTTTTAACTGTTTCATCAAGAGGATATGATCATTAACATTTATTTTTCACAAGCATATTGTTAGTTAATAATTTCTATCCTTATAAATTTTTTGCTTTCATATTTTTTTTCAAACGCAAAAAAAAAAAAAAAAAAAAAACCTAGAAGTTTTTCTGTGCATACCGCAATTTCTTTTAGATAGCTTACTACCCTCGAATAAGGATTTTGAGGCTATTTATGAATTTTTTCTTCCCATATAAAAACGGAAAAAATTCATTACTTCTTGATGCTGTGTCAGTTTTGTGAATATGATGACCTCCCATGAGAAAGATAAAGGGAGAATTCGCAATTCTATTCCAGAAGATGGAGAATGTTGTAAAAGAAATGAAAATCGTTAAAACTTACATTGCAGCAGATGAGAAAAAGTTTTCTTTTTATTCTGTGAAAAATGGCAGATACATAGTTGAAGTTCAATTATTTGCACACTTTTTTAATAGTAAAAGTTAATTTTTAAAAATATTATTGAATTTCCCATTTTGTTTTAATAATACATTTGGGAAAGTTTAGGAAGGCGAAAAAATATGGGTTAGTAAGAAATAAGTAATTAAAAATATCTGTCAGAGAAGAATTCAGATTAGCTCATGTAAAAGTGCCAGATTCCTCCTTTAATAAGCAAAAGTTAACAAAATATAATTAAATTGGCTTATATTATAAACAACTGATTAGTCGCCATCACGTACAAATGAATACCTTGAGAGAAAAAAAATAAAACATGGGAAATGGAGTTTCTAAATTCTACTTCAGAGCATTGTATCATGATAATGCTTTTGATTTGATGAGTCTATATTTTATTTTTAAATTTGCCCTTGATTATATAATATCGCCTTTACATGCTTGTGAAAATATAGATCAACCGTCAGATATGATTCCCAATTTATTAGGTAGTATAATTGGTAGACAGACTTCTCTCTACAACTCTTCGTTTGCAGTTTCATTTCTACAAATCTTCGTTTTGTAGTTATCGCGTAAATTTATAATTTTTTAGCTTGCTTTCGTTCAAACTTTGATCGAAATTTTCAAATTTTTCTTAAAGAATATATAGCAAATTGCATGCAATTATCTTAAAGCGTTTTTGAAATATTGTGTTCTCAAACTGATAAGCATAATTCCAAAAGTGTATTTATTTTATACAGGGAGAATTGAAGCGTAAGAATTCGTCAGCCTTGAGTTCGAATTTTATGACAATTACATATTTTTAGTATATAAATCTTCTTGCAAATTGATATCTTTTTAAAGATATACAGAGATAAAATTTAACACATAGGTATAATATTTAAAGTTTCGAATTTTATTAAATTTTGAATTAAATGTGTCAAACGGTTGACAATCTGTCAGTTAACACCTGTGCATGCATTTAAACGCGATAACTCAAAAACGCAATTATTTGATAAATAAAATTTGGTTCAAAATATTAACATCTATAGTGTAGATCTTTAATAAATTTTGAAGTAATTTATCAATACCAAATTCATCTTTCGGCCTGTACTTTCACAAGCATGTCAATGCGATAAACCAAAAACGCAATACTGGATTTGTGATGTTGTGACTACAGTTGTCAAATTTTTGTTTGAATCGGTAAAAAAAGGTTTTTAAAATGTGTATTTGGTTTTATTTATTGTACTAAAAGGTACTTTTTTCTTATAAAAGGAGTTCTGAAAATAAAAATTTGATTACTCGTGGTGTTTATGGCCCTTTCTATGGTTCAAAATTTTATGTGGGAATAGGGGAGGCCATTTTTTTATTAGAGAGCACACGATAATGTTTTTTTGGAACCCAGCTTTAGCTGTCTCACGATGATTGACTTTTTTTACAGAAAGAATTCACTCATTCGCTTTAAACATTATCATGTTAAAAAGCACATCATGGTGCATATTAAAGGAACAACAAATTAGAATTTACAGGAGTTGCACATAATATTTGTGAATATTTTTTTGAAACACACACACACACACACACACACACACACACACACACACACACAC
>JAPMOR010048551.1:65488-102508 GCA_026543865.1 Argiope aurantia | reverse complement strand
GTATTTCATTGTTAAAGTGACATTCAAATGGATTGCATTCTTGATATTGATACTTTTCCCTATTGTTACTGATTAAGATATGAAATTTTTACTTTATTTTTCCGTGTTGAATAAGTTTCAGTATAAAACTTTGTTATTATTTTTCCGTGTTGAATAAATTTCAGTATAAGGCATATCTTAAAAAAAATTGAAATTTTGTACTCATTTTTTAAACACTTCTGATCTTTTCTGTGATATAAATGCACCAGCGGGAGTATCTATTTATACCTTTCGCACCTCTCTAATAAAGTGTTATCTCAGAAAACACCTCGCATGTCATTGGGCAGCAATAGTTACGAAATATTAACATTTGGCGTGAATTTAGCAATTTTATTGAATCGAGCATGTCATCCTTGGCGAGTTTTTTGACGATCAATCCCTCACATGCAGTTGATAGTATAATAATCTAATTTGTGCTTTTAGACACGTGATTCCGACTGAAACAAACATTTGACACAAAACTGCACTTATAGTTACACCTGTTTTGATATATTAAATTCTATTTATGTATAATTAAACCAGCAAGAGTAGTCACTCTGCAATTTTCTTGCATACTCGCTAATAAACTTATCATATCAGAGAACGCCTTATATGATATTGGCTTACAATAGCTACGAAATATTAATCTTTGGCGTGTAAGAAATATACTTATTTTCTTTTCGTAGCAGTAAGCTGATAAAAATCTTATAATCCTTTTCCTTTACTGAAAAGTAAAATGTAACGGAAAAAACACAGTTAGGGGTATTTTTACCCTTTCTAGCTATTTCCACATCTGTGAAAATTCTTCACCTAGAACGAACGATATATGATTAACCTACGGATAAGTAAACGCTTCGACGTCTTTCGACAGAAAAAAAATTATTACAGATAAGGAGTGACCTAATAAATTGAGCTTTCTCTTGTTGCTTGCCAAATGTCAGAATAAGAGCAGCCGAGACTGTCTTCTAATGATGGAGAAAAGACAAAATGAAATAAGTAAAGTGAAAATGAAAAATGGATTCACTTAGAGGTGCAAAAATAAAAGAAAAAACAGAGTCGAACTTCTAGTCCTAAACGTCATATCATGATAATATTTTAATGTTGCTTAATCTTTTTTATATTAATTTTTAAAATTTTGCTTTTAATTATAGTTACGATGAAGTATACATAAAAGATGTATTTAATTTAACCAATAGAAATGTGAGCCTAATTATCTACTAAAATGTTAAAAAATATTTTCACGAAATTTACTTACATTTGTTTTAGAAATTTATTCAAATGTGGAAAAGAAAAAAAAATGTCAGAAAATAAAATTGAAATTAATTACGCTGAAAGCTTTTTTTCATTTTAAAATAACATAAAATGGTTTTTTTTTGCGATAATATATTTTTAAATTGTGGATGAAAAAAAAAAAGATTTATTAAAATATCGAATAACTTTTAGTTTAGAATATTTTTTAAATCCTGAGTGAATACTTATTTTTTCTAAAAGTTACTACCAGCGAAATTTGGTGTCGGTAAGTTCATTTGCCAGGTGGCCTACCCAACGCATAGGTCCGAGGTTCGGTCTTCGGCCTGGGCAAGATCGACTCGGCAATCATCCCTTCAATGGGTCGATAAACTGAGTACCAAACATGCTTCCGCGCTAGGCTGACAGCCTAATCGGGACATATGCCTTGCACCCCAGGGCCCTTGGTCAATAAAACAGATATGGGCCATGTAGCCTTGGCCCACATGGGCTGTCGTGCCATTGAGTTTAGTTTAAGTCCAATTGTTCTTTATTCTTTGTCTTTTTTTTTTCATCATGCGTTATAACTGCTATTTACAGAAATCATGCCACCCTATAAAAATCTGTTAATAATTTAAATATTTTAACCTTGAAAAATTCTCAAATTTCGTTTATCGCTTCGAAGACTTATTTGAAATGTTACAGCAAAAATGTTGAAAGTAGGTTAATGTCTATCAAGAATACAGCCTTTTTTGCAAAGAAGATATCTATTTTTGATTTTAAACATATCGAAGATGATGATGTCAGGAAATATTAATATTTTGTTAGCATCTTCTGCATTATGAATGATATAAGCTTCACAATTTTAATGGGAAATTCTTAATCTGTAATCAGTTTTTTAAAGTTAATTACGTGCTACAGAAAATATTAAAATGCTATATTGTCATCGAAAATCACAAGTTTACAGAACTTGAAAGCTCCAGCACATCAATAGGGAATAAAAATCGATTGCAACGTTCTATCTTGACAAACTTAGGGCAAATGAAATTAAAAAAATGTCTTAAAAGTCTGACTGATGTTTCTTTATTCTTCTTTCAGCCTCCAACGTTTTTTCAATCCTTTTTATGTTTCGATTTGAAATGCAATTCAAGGTAGCCAAATTACATTCATACTATATTTTTGTTGTTCTGGCAATTGAAAAAGAAAATCTATCATTTGAAATTGAAAAATATGTTTTTATTATTTATTTTATTTACAGTATTATTATTATTATTTATTATATTTTATTTACAGTATTTTTTATTTTATTTACTTATTTATTTCACTTTCCGAAGAGTTGCTGCAACACATCCTTATCATCCCTTCAAATAATAATTTCTCAAACTCTTGTAAATCTAGAAAAGTAATTTTCCTATACCTACGATAAAGTTTCCATTAATTATTATATCTTTAAAATTCCGTTTATTTAAAGTGTCAATAAACATAAAGAAAATATTTGTAATTTTTCTCATTATTTAATGTTCTCAGAATATCAAATCAGCACTAGTGTTTTTTTTAAGTTTAAAGTATTATATGTTTTGCAAAATCGTTTTGTCAATGAAACTTAAAAAAAGTTCTTTTATGAAAAAATAAAGAAATTTATTTTATTTGTTCTGTATCTGATATATGCGTTTTAATGTAGCATTTCTTGATAGTTGTAATTGAATTTTCAATCTCTTATCCAATTTGTTTATAAAGGGCAATTCTTCATAAGCTGCAATTTAGTCTTTTTATCGTGTCTTGCTAATTGTTCTGTTTCAAAACTTTCACGCATACTTTCAAATAAAAGTGTTCGCCTCTATCTCCTGCATTGCTGATATTAGGTATGACTGAGAATGCCTTGCGAGATTTTGATTCATGATATTTAGGAAGTATTGATTTTTGACGTGTATTTAGCACTTTTAGTAAATCCATCTTGTGATCTTCTACTGAGTGTTTTGGCGATTAATCCTTGGCATGTAATTAATAGCTGAATAAAACTGAAACTTTACATAGAATTACAATTCTAGTCACGAAATCATACATATCAGATTTCATATAGCATTTAAATTATTGTGTTTTCTAGTTATCGTTTTTGCATGCTTATGAAAGTACAGACCTATAGACGACCACTGTTTTGTCGGAGCTAAATCTAAAATTGCAAGATATTTAGACTTGAGAAGTTAAGTCTGTGAGCCGAATTTTATCTATCTAGTGCACTTAGTTTTCTAATTATTCATGTTATATTCAAACAACGAAACACACAAAAAAAATTTGGAAATTACAGAACAATTAAAAATTTGGTATAAAAATTGTATGCAAAATTTCATCTATCTAGCTCAAAGAGTTTTTGAGCTATCATGTTTCCAGACATTCTGACATACATAGTGCCAAGAATGAGTTTTAGGGACTCAAGGAGATCTGAAACATAAAGAATCATCAAAATCTCGAGTTCGAATTTTTTTGATGATTACAATACCTTATCTATATTTTTACAGGAAAAGATACAAAACACGATTATCTAGTAGCTAGTCATGTTTGAAGAAAGGCGATTTGAAGGGTTTGCGAGAAATAGGGGAACTGCTCTATATTGAGACAAAACAAATCTATGGCAATAAACTAAAAGAGTATTTATAAAGATGTCCTTTCATACATTGAAACTAAACTAGAATTTATCTTAATTTATCTTTACTCCTTTATTCAGCCGAAGCTATAGTTTTCTTTCTTTGGATTTATGATTTGCTGATATTCTTTTGCTGTATCATATACAGGTTAATATGATTCTCGATCGTATTTGATACAATCGATAACTAATTCTTTTCCCGTCAATAAGTTTTAAAAGTCGGCCACACAAAAAAAATCATGTCGATACTATTTCGTGCAGTGGTGGTGGAATTGTCAGCTGTGCACAAGAAGAGGTAGATATTGAAAAACTTTCTGCTTTCAATACAGACTATAAAAACTATCTGTTGTTAATTGAAATTAGTTTTAAAGGTATTTATCAAAGTGCTCGCTGCCTATAACTTTGATTTTAATTTTCATTTTGAACTTTTTCTGTTTTTTTTTTAATTTATTAAAAATAAGGAAATTTTCATAAAACTTAAAGAATAATAACAAGAATTTAATTTTTATTTTTCTGTGCTAAATTTGATAGAAAAAGTCAAACTATCCGTCTCGCTAGACTCCTAACCTGCAGATGAATTTTCTTTTATTATCGATAGTGATTCTTGATATATTTAAATTTTAAATAAAAAAAATCAATTCTTATATAATTAGGTTAACTAAGTTTAACTTTTAAATTTAATAATTTTTTAATTCCATTATTTTTGACCATTATATTGTTCTAAATTCCTGTTCAATAACAATATTCAAATTAAATATCTCGGTCAATTGTAGTCGCAGAAGAGGGGAACAATTTTACATAACTTTGTAGTGTATCGAGAATACATTTTCCCACTAAATGTAAAGATGAATGTGTCTTGTGTGTTTGTGTATTTACTCTTCTGATGAGAGACCGTTTGATTTGGAGTTTTAAATTTGGTCCATGTATAATTTGGTGGTTAGAAATTTCCTTATAAGTGCAATTTTTTTGAAATTTTAATCAATTAAAAAAATTGTCATTTTCTCGCAATAACTATCAGAAATATTGAACACAAAATTAGATTTTTACACAGTTTTAAAATTCAGAAATTTTTTTAAATCATTTTTTTTCTTTTTAATGATTTTAATTTAATTGTCCTGCAAGTTTTTTCTCAGTATTAGCACTGTGGTGAAAGCTTATAAGCCAGTTAACAGCTAAGCTGCACGTGCAATTGCTTTTGTATTGTTGTCATGTTACTGGGCTGCGAACCACAAGGCCACCTCGCTCATATGGCCTTGTGGTTCGCAGCTGTGGTCCACAGCACTTTAAAAAAAATTACATTTTTTATAACTATCAACAATAGAGTTTATTGTTCGACTGAAATTAAAAACTCTTTTATTGCTTATCAAATATATGATCGCATAATTTTCATACAGTTTCGAAACTTTAAATAAACTCTCTGTTTAGTGTCTGTATAGCCTACATAAGGAATAAGGAAATGAAGATAGTTAAATTTAGAAAATAAGTTATTCGGACACTTTCGTTTTTATACCTCGTTTTTCTAACTGTTATTTCATGAAACTCGACTCGATTAAAATCAACAAATAAAATAGATGCAGAACTGTTAAAACACCAGGTCTTGGTGTTTTGTCAAAATTTATTGCTTAAAAATATTTTCTTGGCAAAATTATGAATGTTAAGCTATGGATTAAAACTTTAATTAAAAGCAAATACAACTGGTGTTCAAAATTCACCAGTTTATTGTCAAAGGCGGAAATTTGTATTTCGTAATTTTTAATCAGTACCTATTTGACACAGATAACATAATACATAATTCTTAAAATCATTTATAGGATTTATGATGTTAAATGTGTATACCAGTCTTTGAATTAGCCATTGAACCACGATTAGAATGAACTTCCTGTATAATTTAAGTGTTAATTTCTTTTCCTGTGAAAAGATAAAGATCTAAACATTTCATTATTAAATCAACACATATATCTTCAAAAGGATTCCGCTTTCAATACTATATGTATCGGACGCAGATATTTTCATGTCCTCTATTTGACTTGGTTCTATGCTTATGAATCTACAATGTCAACACTCAGAATCCGAGTTCACACAAACGAAGCAGTTGTTAAATTAAATAGAGAGCTCCTCAAACATTAGGTCTCATGCATCAGACGGCTTGGGCTTCAAAGAAGACCTTTTCCGAATAGTATCTTATTTTTAAGACATCTTTTGATAAACAAATTCCTTAAGATGAAATGCTTGAGGCATTTTAATTAATTTAATCGAATATCGACCAGACAGAAACTTCTTCCGAGTTTGCTTAAGTCACTCGTTCTGGAGGTGGTTTTAAAGGATTATGCAGATTAGTTCAGAGCTGATTTGACCTTTGCAGAGGAAAAATTCCGCATGTTTGTTAAAAGAAAAAGGGTTATTTTGATGCAGCGAAAAATTCGTCATTGTAACTTTAGAATTCTTACAATTTAAATTTTCTATTCTTCTAAAGTTTCTCTATTTAATCTTGTTATTTTTCTTTCCAAATAATTAAAATGTTATTGTTCAGAAAAATAATTACTAGAGAAAAAAAAAACTACAAAAGTTTAATGAAACGGCATAAAGATAAGAAAAATCTTTTCTTTATCTATTTTCATAAAAATGTTATATAAAATTATATTTTCCATCTAAATGGAAAACATTATTTCAAAAAAGTACTCGCACGGCATTTGTTTAAAATAATTTGTAACAATTCAAGTAGCTTAACTACTTAATTGCTTGAATTTTTAAATTTTTTAATTAGATTATACATTTTGTTTCAGAAATATTCTGTCTTACAGGTTAAAGCCCAAATCCTTAGAATATTTGAGGTTTTTGCGAATTTTGTGTAAAATTTGTATCTCGAATTATATCATTACTAAATGATTTATTGCTTATAAATTTAAGATTCTTAATGCTTATTAATCTTAAATGCTTATAAATTTATGTAGATTTTTATCAATTTTATAAATATGTTAACCGTATATCTATCAATGATTTTGCATGTATGTCAACGAGATAGCTCAAAAGCACAATGACTTTAAAAATGAGTTAGCTAGTACATGACCTTGTGATTATTGCTATAGTTATGAGTCAAATGTTAGTTTCGGTCGTTAAATTAAAAAAAAATTATGTTGCTTGTATATTAATCGGGTTTTTTTTGTTCAGTATCATTTATTTACTAGACAATATATTTCTTATCACAACACCTACATGCCTAATACGTAGTGGGATATTATAGTTATTCAATTATATAATTTGGTGCAATTAAATTTGTTAATACGATGTATATTAAAAATGTTTTTTTAAATTTTGATCCGTTATTTCCATACAATATTCTCCTATTAAGCTTTAGTAGCAACATGATCGAAAATAACTTAACTATACTGAACTTAACTTAATATATACTAAATAATTTTATTCTACATGAAAGCAACACACATAAAAAAAATCTATAATAATATGATCTAATTTGTCATTACAAAAATTAGTACTTATTAATTTTTAATACATTACAAAACGAAGGCAAAAATTTCTATTAAGAAATTCCTATTTTATGTAGCATAACAATCAAGGATTTCAGAAGAATACATTTTTTCTTGAATGGACTACGTGAAATTTATATTCATACCTAAAGAATAATTTAAATGTTTAGTGATTATGCTAGTTTGCAGAATCATTCCCAGAATTCTAGTTTCCAGAAGCTATGTTTCTGTTTCATCATTCTCTTATTTATATGAAAAAATCAAACCGACGCACCATAATCTTGTATCTGTAACCAATGCACTTGTTTTATAGTTAGACTGTAGGGGATACTTCTATGGATTCAGGAATTATTTTTAATCAATAATTATTTGATTTATAGTTGTCACATTTCTGACCTTTTCAACGTAGACTAAATAAAAGATATTCAAAATTTTATAATAATTTTTTTTTCTGCTTTTTGTATGTTTAGCAAATAAATGTGAAAAAATTACCTCTAGTATAAGTGCTTTAATTAACAACAAAATAGCTTTTATATTTTGCAAATAAACAACTATATATTTTCTCATATAAAAGCAAATAAAATTTTAATAATTGAAATAAGAGCATTTAAAAAAAATTTAGATTGCTGTTAAATAATAGAAACTCTTTCTTCTGAAAAAAAAATAATGAATAAAAAAATACTATGAAAAACCTCGTGAAAATTGCTTTTTTTCAGAAAACAAAAGAACAAAGAAATTATCTTATTCCTTAAATAAGAAGTGAAAAAAAAGTGCTGAAACAGCATATTTACTCTATTGAAATGATATTTTCAAAGAACAATGTGATGTGAATATTAATTATTTTACGTCCCACATTACGGGGTCGGAACTGTTTGAGGGAAATCATCATCAACACTTTTTTGTCATAAAAAATTAATTAATTTCAAGTAAAAAGAGGAGGAAGAAAAAACTCGAATTTTGCCACGAGCGGAATTTTTTTTTCTTTTCTTTCTACAAGTGAAGATAAAAATCCAACTGAGACATTCTCTCCACAGACATTACCATTTGAAAGCATTAAAATGAGTTTAGAAAATGTCAAACTTCGGGATTTTTTTTTTAATATTTACTTGAAATCCTTTCAGATTCGTTTTTTTTTAAATTGAGGAAATAGGCTCATACATATTACCACCTTTCTAGACAAGAAAAATCATAAAACGGATACATTTTGTAACTAAAAAAAAAGAAGAAAAAAAAAATTTAAAAAAGAGTAGAACTATTCGATTTTTTTTTTTTGAAAAAGAATTTCTTTGGTAAGAACTTGTGGCTCTGGCATATTCAGGAATTCACATGCATAGCGATTTCTTGGGTAAAATTCTTTTTTTCCAGCAAAATGTACATTCTTATAGCTCCGTGGGGTAAAAAATCGAATAACAAATTATATGCTATGAGCATGAAGAAACTGAAAAGCTCGCATTTGAAATACTCTCACAGAGAATATTTGTTTCCCGTGTAGAAAGGGTCTCAAAAGAATCTAAAGTAGAGAGACTTTGTCATGTTGCAATGTAAAAGATATAACATGTTAATCTGCGTTTGTACATTTAATTATTTTAACGTTATTATTTGGAATATTTTGATTTAATTCGTCTTTTACTAAGATGCATTATATCTGATACATTGTATCTGATTTTGTAATTTAGAATGTGGATTTGTATTCAGATACCATGCATTTGGCAATTGTATTTAAATTTAAGACATGAGAGTCCATCTTTAGAAAACGTTTTGCAAAACAACATTTTTTGTTGTAGTTAATACAATGGCTTCGGATAAATTGGACCAAAGTTTCGAGAAATTAAGGCTACGAGTTTGCATGGCACAGCAACGTCATCTGCTGAATTAACTGAATTAAGAAGGTTATTGATAAAGAAAGAAATAAAAACAATGATTATAAGCATAAAACAATACAATTACTATTAATGCATTACTTTTGAGTTTTCGTAAGGTATTTTTTACAATTATGCCAAACAAGGACTTGTAACTGAAATTACTCTCCTTGAGATAGTAAAATACGACATTCACTGAAAAGATTTGAATTCATTTTATTGCATTTTAAAATTCTGGTAGCTCTTAAAAAATTCTGCTTTACTCTCTTGAAGAAGAATATTTATTCTGGGTATTGTTAATTGGTGGGGAATATTTATTCTTATATAATTTTGGCAGTTAAATTCTCAGCTCACGGCTTTGCACTTTTTGAGTAGGCCCAGTCAGGAAAGGTCTTTTTCTATTTCTATCTTTTAATACGTACATCCAAAATCAATACTGAGTCATATTATTTAGCATTTTAGAACGCGCAAAATGTAAAAGTGCTCAATTGATGTATTTTATTTAGAGATAAAAAAACTGTTTGAACCGCATGTTTGATTTATTTTCAAGGAACCATTTGCTTTTTTTATCAATTTGGGAATAGCTTTAATCAATAACTTGAAGGAAATATGGTTCAGCATATTTTTGGCAGCCTAAAATACGCAAAAGAGCTTCCTAAGTAAATACCATAGAGCTGAGATACTTATAGAGGGAGTGCAGTCCTAATTTGGTGTAGGAAAAGATAAAATCACGTGACTTGTGGACAGAATTTGTGTTCACTGTAACCACATTCTCCGTTCCCCATTATATTTCAATGGCAGATTTTTTTCTCGCTTTTAACTGTTGGATTTTAAAACTTATTTAAGCCATGGTTAACTATTGCTGTGCAATTGGATGCAAAGAAAAAGCTCCGATGGATAGTCCTGTATCATTTCACAGATATGTACACTAAACATGTTCTCTTTATATCCATTTTAAGTCAATTTGAAATTTCGTAACCTCTATCACTCAGTGATTTTGGTGTTAAAACTGAATAATATTTCATAGTTTGGTTTAGTTATTGTATTAAATTTATTTAATTTGTTATTAAGCTTCATTTTAACTGATGTAACTGCATTATATTTTGTTACTTGCTTTATTTTAATCTCGAATACTGGGATGAAACCGTGTTCCGACCTCTCTCCAAATCAACTGGCGTTGGGAATCGCTTGTAACATCACGGAAAGAGACCGTTTCGGTGGTCCTGGAGTTGTCGTCTGGGGAGGCATTATAATGAACGGGCGGACTGAGCTCCATGTTTTCGACAGAGGTTCTGTAACTGGAGATCGCTATTGTCAGGAGGTGATCCTTCCCCATGTGCGTCTGTTCCGAGGTGCTGTTGGATCAAACTTCGTTTTTATGGATGGCAATGCACGGTCACACAGGACTCATGCTGTTGAGGAGCTCCTGGAAAGTGAAGATATCACTCGAATGGATTGGCCGGCGTGCTCCCCTGATTTAAATCCGATAGAACATGTGTGGGATGCTTTGGGGAGACGCCTTACGGCACGATTACATCCTCCGGGCAACAGCCAACAACTTAAACAGATGCTGATTGAGGAATGGGCACTCTTACCTCAAGAACTGTTGGACAATCTGGTGCTGAGTATGGGGAGACGGTGCGAGCAACCATTGCTGTAAGGGGAGGGCATATCCATACTAAGGAACATCTGCTTGCTGTTCTTCCTCTTGGACAGACAATCAAGTGTAGCGATACTATGAGTTCAATAAAGCCTTTTTTTGTTTGATTCCATACTGTATGCATTGTATTCATTTCTGCTGAACTATACTTTCGTCATTCTTTCAGATCAAAATGCTATATCTCATTTCTGAATTTCATGTCTCTCAGATGATTTCTCGTGAAGTTATGGTAAAAAACATACCTGTTGCTTAAGTTTTGCACACCAGTGTATTAAAGAAAGAAATGCTATCTTTACAGATAGAAATTTTGTCTGAATGTTGTTAATAACTCGCAAGTTATTAATAACTTGCGATATGCACATACCCTAAAATCACCGTTTTCGTAAAAATTTCGAATCTTCTTATTATTTTGTATTAAATCAACACATTTAAAATTCCAAAAATGATTTCATTTTCTTTCTGCGGTAGTTAGAAGCAAAGTTACCGCCGACACTATAAACTAGAAGCGAAATATTTACAACTGATATTAACAAGGAGAATTCACGAGGTTTAAAATTGAGTTCGGAATGAGATTTTGTTTAATGATAGTATACATTTAGAATGTTTATTAATGAAAATATTAAGACTCAATAGTCAACCTTAAAACTTTCAAATTAGCTTATATACTAATAATGGGTTACCCCAACAAGCGCTCGAGAAGTGTAGTGGTTAGGGCACTGGCATAGCATTAAGGAAACCTGGGTTCGATTTTGAGCTAGAGTTTTTTTTTCTCTTTCTAAATTATTTCAAAATAATTTAACAATTTTAATTAATATCTTTTTCATTTTTTATGCAAAAATAAATATTATTCAGAATGTTCAGGGAAAAAAAAAGACCTGGGTCACTTTTATAATTAGCTTTTATTATAAAAAGTTTTTTTTATCTGCATGAGATGATGATAAAAGTATTTGAAAATGTAATGCAGAAAAAAAGTAAACATAATTTAAATGAATAAACTCGGCATTTCCGGTTAATATTTCCTATATATATATATATATATATATATATTTAGGAAATGTTAACCGGAAATGAAAACCGACCGGACCCAATGCCGGGAAACAAAACGTTGCGCGGCAGTTTTTGAGTGTGCCAATATTTGCGATATGGCGCCAAAAAAGGCCAGATTTCTCACACTTGACTTGGCTCATGTTGCGTACACTTGTTTAGACTAGAAACAAGCGACTAGCTTCCTCCATTTATATCATCCTGTATAGTAAATACCGACTATGATGATATATTCGCACTGTGCAATCATCAATAAACTGAAAGTAGAATATAATGTTAAAATATGTCTTCCATTATTATTAGATTGTAATTTGTTGCTTCATAGTTTCAAAATATTTGCTTAGATATCCAAAAGGATACTACTTGTTCTAGAGAGTCGGTAAAAATCTTCTCATTTGGAAAAATGTGCATTGACAAATCTATTCAAAAATAAATTTGTGATAGAACGAATTAACTACCTAAAACCAGATAAAGTTAGTCTACATACTACCATTCAAATTTTGCGAAGCTTCTGCTACCAGTTTTAATTCTTAATTAATGAATTAAGCATTTTACATTTCACCTCCAATGACAATAATTCGTCATTGCGATTACTCATTTTTAAAAACAAGAAATAGAAATGTTTAAGAATAATTATAGATGAGTTTTAACCATTGACTGGCATCGTGTGATTTCTGAAATCATGTGACCGAAATAAAGACATATTTCTTTAATTTGACAAGGTTTCAAATTTACCAACCCGTTCTTTTATTTATAGAATTTCAATTGCATTATCAAGAAACTGACTCGAAGTAATTACAAATTGTTTTAAGAATACAACTATTAATAATAGACTAAACATTACCATCCTAATTAGCACAGAATTTCAAGAAATATCGGTACGATATCTTCTTGATGCTGGTTTAAAATTCAGAAAATCGTAAAGCATCGTGGAGACATAGCACAATACCTTGAGAAGACGGGGAGGAAAATAGCTCCACAGTGTATATATATTAAACATTTCTAAAGAAGACAGTTTCTACTTATATGACAAGCATCAATAGTACTTCGTCAAATACTTTAAAATCCACTGAGCAGTTTTTCATTTGATACTTGAGGAATAGACCATCTCAAATAAAAATTACAAAACATGCACAACGCCATTTGTCACGTGTTTATGATATTGTGATGAAAGTTTATAAGCCAGTTAACAGCTACGCTACACGAGCAATTGCTTTTGTATTGTGGTCATGTTACTGGGTTGCGAACCACAAGGTCCCAGGTTCTATCTTCGTGCATAATCCGCCACATTGGTGACCTCGGACGATGAACCTTCAACCTTCGTACAGCTATTGTGGCGCCATCTACCCGCAGCAAACCAAAGTCGTCAGACTCACCTGGCGCAACAACAACCACACACGCTCCCCATAACGCTTGGCGCTACTCAAATGGGTACAGGCGCATTAGAATCAACAGTTAATACATCACCACTCAACAGCCGTCTCGTTCGTCTCACCTCGGACTCGCTGGAGGGAGAATCTGTGGTGAAAGTTTATAAGCCAGTTGACAGCTATGCTACACGATCAATTGCTTTTGTACTGTGGTCATGTTACTGGGCTGCGAAACACAAGGTCCCAGGTTCTATCCTCACTCGTAACCCTCCGCCACAATGTCACTGAATTGTCTTAATAGTATAAGAACATGAAGTATTTTTCAGGTCGTTTATTATTAGGCACTTTATAAAGAAAAATGATTATCTTTATCTATACTAATAAATAAAGATGATTGTGCATGCGTGTTTTATGACCTATTCCGAAGTATGTATGTACCAAATTTGGTACATACATACTTTGAAAGGTAAAATCGTATGCCTCGGAACTATTTTTAAAATTTTTTAATTAGAATTTTAATTAATTAAAAATCAAGCTGAATTTTGGCATTTTTCGTGATAACTTCTGAAGTTATCACAACACAAAAACGATTTTCATATCAGTCTAAAGTTAAAAAAAATAATAATCTTTTCAATGAGACTAATGATTTAACCTAAAAATTAAGTTATATTTTTAATAAACTTAAAAAAAATATTTTTAGCGCATTTTCCAACAATATTTTTTACAGAAAGTAATATTCGACATTCACGAGCTTATAACGAACGGCTTGCATGAAAAAATTGGTTTTTTTTCAACATGTCGTCAACATGCTGACGAAAGCTCAAATTAAAGGATTAAATTAATGTTCACTACAAACAAACATAAGAAATATTCTCTTTTCGGCGCGTGTCTATATGAAATGAAGTAAATATAAAATGTGATATTTTCTGAAAACTTAAAAGTAAAACGAGTTATCTTTAACCTTTTACCTTTTTAATTAATTCAGTTTTTTTAAAGATAAACATAGTTTAATGTATACAGGATATATACACCAATCAGGCCACAACATCTAATTTCTAAAACGTTAATAGGTGTATAATCTATTAAAAAAAGGGTTCGAATGAAGTTATGTATGTTTTTTAAGTAGTTTGTATAAATAAACGCTTTGATGAATTAAGGATTTTATATTTTTATACAGATCCTCTATCCCGAGAGTCATATTTAATAAAATATTCATGAGGCACTAATATTTTAAATATAAAAAGTTCTACACTTTTGAGACTAAACTAACTGATCTATGGAAATTTGAATATTATTATTCTACAAAAATACGTGGTTTTATACTTCTGCATCGACCGTCTTGTAGAAAATACGCCAATCAGCGTCCAAACTCTGATTGGCTTTAAATAATAAAATTATTGATTGTCCTGAAATAATAATATTCAGAGTTTTATAATTTGGTCAGAAGATTGAAACATGATATTGACAAGATTATTTTACTAAATATGATTTACAGAATAAAAGGTCATGCATAAAATTTAGTTTTCATAATTATTTTCTTAAGTACATTTATTGACTAAAATAAAATATTACTTACCGTATATAAATCTTTTTAAATGTAAAACCGAAAACTGATTTTTTTAAAATGAAGAACCAGATAATTTTTTATTGAATAATTCGTTGTGATTTTGGATAAATATTATGTAGTACACATAAAATTTCAATATTGAATGATTCAATTTCCCATACTTATATTTTTGAAAAAGGTATTTGGTTTCAGCACAAAAGTTTTTGTACTTTTCGAAGTTTATCACATTTCGTTTCAATTTTAAGTTCAAATCTTAAGGGGCTCGACAGAAAATTAGAGAGATACATCATACAATGACCTGAATATCGTAAGGCCTCTAGAGCAGTATGAGTATATAGCTAATAAAATTTGAAGCTTAAAAAGATTTTGCTTGCTAAAAGACCAAGATTCATAAAATATATAACCGAAAATTTTAGCAAGCCTTAATTTTGATGAAATGACTGATCGCCAAATGTAGCCAGTATTTAATTATTCACAAAGAAAGGAATTAAAAATTCATATATTTCAAAGTCATATAGATTTATTTGTTGAAAAAGGGCATTAAATGACAGAAAAATCTGACGGTTAAAAGCTCAAGTCATTCTAAGATTATTCTTTAAATCTGACTCAACAAAAATTATGAAAATTAAGGCACAAAAGAATTCGTAGCGTAAACACAGAATCCTACCCCTATTGGTCTTCAGGCTTTCTCTTGTAGGGGAATTTTATTCTGTAAAGGATATAGATATAAAAAAATTAGTATTTTATAGAAAAAAGAATAGTTTAAATAATACAAAAAACAAAACAATAGGTGAGAACTTATAATAAAAAATAATCAAGAAATATGCCTTCTCGAAACATTTGCTTCCCTGACATAAAAAATATGGATCTGAAAAAAAGTCATAAAGTTAGCCAGTACTCAGATTTTTATTTTCAGTGATCCACAAATGAGCGCTTTGTAATTGT
Source organism: Argiope aurantia (assembly GCA_026543865.1). Classification (NCBI taxonomy): domain Eukaryota; kingdom Metazoa; phylum Arthropoda; class Arachnida; order Araneae; family Araneidae; genus Argiope; species Argiope aurantia. The sequence continues at coordinate 86,692 of JAPMOR010048551.1, read as the reverse complement.
ATTATAGTGAGGAAAACGACAATTTTGAGTCTAAAATTTGACCATTTCGAACCACGATTTGACACATGATTACAAATATAGTAACATCGTCACATATCAATTAACGTTTATCCTTTTTTTCTTTTTTAAGTTAATTGCGTTTACTAGAATCCAATGTAAAAATCAATGGACTAGAACTTTATTTTATTCAAAATTTGATAAGGATCTATACTTCTGATATAAAGCCGAACTTTATTTCTCTGGTTTTCTGAATTTTTTAGTTATCATGTTCTTTTGACTGGGACGGGTAGATAGTTTATGGATTTCTTCTGAATGTATATTGCTCAAAATTTGACAGAAATCTACAAATTTAATATTAAGATCATATACCAAATTTCATCTGTCTAGCTGAAATGATTTCCGAGTATCCAAGTTAGCAGATTAACAGTATGTGAGACAAAATTTTTAAAATATTCTTTTCAGGTTCAGGAAGATCTGAAATGTGGGGATGTCGTGAAAATTTCAAGACCGAATTTTTTGAAGATGTCAATACTTTCCCTTAGTATACCTTAAAGGAGAAAGTAAAAATACTCCTGCATTTTTAAATAGGTGAGACCGAGAGCAAGTTGTAACAACTTTTGTAAAACATCATATAAAGACATAAAAATATGTGGTGGTAATTTCATAAGCCAGATAACAACCTCCGGAAAGCAGTGTACACTTTTGTCTAGTGACTTTGTTACTCGGCAATGAATCCTAATTTAGTGAGTTCGAACTTCCGACTTGCACATTGGAGACCCTGGTTCTGAACAACCGCATCCTTCGTTCAGCTGTCGTGGCTCCATCTACCTGCAGCAACCACTCACACACGCTCGTCGTCGCCCGCCATAGCGCTTGGCGCGATAACAACGTTCGTCGCTCGCATAACTGGCGTGATAAACTCCGCCGACTCACTGGTGGGGGAGTATTGTGGTGGTAACTTCGTAAGCCAGATAACAGCCTCCGGAAAGGAGTGTACACTTTTGTCAAATGGCTTTGTTACTCGGCTATGAACCCTAACGTTGCGAGTTCGAAACTCAAACTTGCACAAATATTATAAGTAAAAACATCCCAATAATGATAAGAAAATTTTGATTGTATAACTAGAGCTCAAACTGTTGATAATGTCTAGATCGAAAATAAAATTGGCGAAACTGGATCACTTGTTGGGATTGAGTATTGTATCGAAGCTTTATTTTGTAATATGTCTCGAAATGACAAAGAAGACAGAAGATCACTAATGATCGTTCGAGGGTCTATAAGCATTTATATGAAGCAAAAATTTCGGAATTTATATAAAGCTTGTGACTGACAGCTGTGTTTCTGGTTTTACCTTATTGGCTATGTCCAATGAAATAAATTTTTTTGATGTTTCTCGAAATTGCGGAACACAGAAGAATAAGTTACCATTTATGATATATCTAGAAATCATAAGCATTCAGAAAGAAAAGATCATTAAGTCATGTGCTTTTATCCAAACCAGTAGGATACATTTAGTTGGAAATCTCTGTAGCGGATTTTTTTATACCATCGTACAATGAGCGAGACTTTTTCGATTTCCAGTAACAATATCTTCAACGCTAAAAATATCCAATTGTTTTCATTCTCAACCAGGAAGAATATCGAGTCTTCTTATTTCTTTAAATCTTTTAATCATTTACTGACAGCTACGATCAGACATTGTTCCATATCAAACTTTTTTCAGGCTCCGGAATATTCTCGAAGAGCAACAAATGCGTCATTGTCCTTTTTCATTAAATAAATTTCCTTTTCTTTCAACATTAACATTTTTCCTAACGCTAAGAGTCTTGATGCTTTTCTGTAACAGTAAAGTTGTTCAATATCAAGCGAATAATGGACTTTGGCTCAAAGTATATGTAAGAATTTCGAAGTTGTGATTTCGTTGCTACTAAGTAGTTTGTCAAAGATTTGGATACATTAGGTATTTTCTATATTTTTAGTGTAACTAAAAAAAAATCAAATGAACTATTAAGCTTTGCTATGTTAATCAAAACAATCTCGAAAATTCGCTTTAGTATAAGGGTAACTCCATTTATTGATAAAAAATGCAATTAATTTTTTTTTGGAGGAAAGGGTGGCATTACTTATATTATATGCTAGTAAAATCATGTTCTGTTGTGAGCAAAAGAACCATTCTAGAATCCTCTAAATAATCGAACGTTAACCATAAGAACATTGTTCAAAAGTTTCAGACAATATTTTAATACAGAAAAAAAATGATGAGTTTAATTTTTAAAGAATGTTTTGTATACCAAAAAACTCTCTACTATATTCGAATAGCCTTAAAGATTAACTTCACACTAAATTCACTAATTTATTTTTAGGGATATATGTTGGTCACCTCCTGTAACAATAATTATGAAAATTGATAATTGCTATAATACAAAATTACCTGGATTAGCCGGGCAGTCTTCCGGTTTGATACAATCGGAGAAGAATTCTTGGTCTCGAAGCAGAACGTAACCTTCAATACACATGCATCCATAATTCAATTTGAGCGTGCAGGCTTCCGGCGGCTGTATGAGCGAGAGGCACGATTCCGGGCAATCACCGAAATAACCGATTGTTTTGTTCGCGGGACAATTGTTAGAAACTAGAAAATAAGTATAAAAAGAACTTAGAATTAAAAAATAAGCTTAAAATAATAAAAAAAAATTATAGCAACAAAACATAAGAGAAATTTGTAATAAAACCAGGAAAGTGCTTTTCCCATTTTTAAACCATTTGATGCAAAATCATTTGTTAATGATATATTGCTTTTAACTTCATTTAAAATAAATACAGTAAATAAAGAAATACAAAATATCTTCAAAGCAATTAAATATATTCATAGATACGCTGCATAAGAAGTTAGAAATATATGTTTCTATCCTCTCTTTTAAAAAAAAGCATTCAATATTTAGTTGTGGTAATTGTACTATTTGAAGAGCAAATACTAGAAAACAATTTTAATGTCAAAGTTAGGTATATATCGCAAAATGTAACAAAACAATGCAATATTGCTTTATAAAATTATTATATATATATATCATTTTTTAACTTAAAAATTTAGTTTTTACATTAGAGAGGAAAGTATTTCCTATGTCTAATAAAGATTCAAATGCTTATAGCAATACTGACAGCAAAGCTTGAGAGTTAAAGAGGATCTAGTTGGAAGTTCTTATTCAGTAAAAACAGCTATTTACGTTTATGAATTATTAATATTTTCTTTTCAGAAAAGATAGAAATGAAAGATTTTTTAAATATTCATGTAAATTTGCTGTTTATCTCTTCATTTACAAATGCTATGGCAAGAAATTTTTCCTATATTTACTTTAATTACTTTCTCGTATACGTAGTATAGAGGAAGTATTATAATCGACAGAAAATTCGAATTCGAGGTTTTGACGAATCTTCACATTGCAGACATCCCTGAGTTAGAATAATACATTTTTAGATAATGTCCGTCTGTCTAGCAATGGCAAAGATGACTCATAAATGCTTTGAACTAGATGGATGCAATCTGGTATATGGCCTTCACACCAAATGTGTAGATTTCAATTGAATTTTGAGCTAAATACGTTCTGAGGAAATCTGTCTGTACGGGTTCGAATATATGTTAATGCGATAACTACAAAGCTAAGTGAGATAGATGGATACAATTCAGAAGACAAATTTAACATCTGTAGTGCAGACATACATCAAATTTCTTGTCAAATCGAACAAGGTGTTGACGGTCTATTGGTTTTGTACTATCAGAATCATGTATACGTGATAACAAAAAATCAACCAAATGTGATGTGGAATTCTTGTTTAAAATTGTAGTTTTGTGTTAAATTTAGTATTAATTTATTTTTATTTGATAAAATTCGATTATTGGCTAATATTGATACATATAGGGCATTTATTGACAAAAAAAAACTCGCCAATGATGTCATCATATATTCAGTAAAAATGCTAAATCCAAAGGCTAATATTTCATAGCTATTGTACGCCAAATTCATGGAGGACGTTTTTTTTTCAATAGCACTTTTATAAGAGAGTAAACGAGAAAGTTTTGTGGAGAACACTCCCTTTAATCCTTATTCTAGATTTAATATAACAAACTACTCGTAACTGTGATTTAATATATTGAATTATAATTAAGAATATAAAATAACATGCTATTTTAAAAACCATCATATTTTGTAAGACTGAAAAGTCATTTAAATTAGTCTAAAGAAAAATTATAATAAAAAGAGAGAAAATATTCAATAGAAGTAATAAAACACTATCACCCATGCAATTGCTTTAGTAATTCTTACATAATTGTAAAAAATAATGATAAATGCAGTACTTACTACCAAATGTAGAGACGGCTGCAACAAACGCAAAAAGAATGAAAACCTTCATAATTATATTTTTCCTCTCTAAAATCTCCAAAATTCAAGATTTAAAACCAGATATATCAAATTATTAGATTATTTAGTTCTTATTGGTTGAGCAAAAGATACCAACCATGGGCAGTGTTAAAAGATCAGACTTTTGTGTGAACTAAACGCTTGGCTTAAAGTCCAAAATAAAGTCTCACAGGAAACAAAACATGATTACATGTTTTATCAAATGTAAAAAACGTTATCAGGAATGAAGTCCTTGGTATTAATTGGCTGTATTACTGTTTGATAAATGAAATATATATGGTAACTATTTCCGACTTTTTACTTATTGGTTATTCTAATGACCTCTAACCTATCTAACTGGAAGAATGCTTTTTTTTACATCCGTAATTTTTTTGTTTGCTTGTTGAATTAAAACGAATTACGTAATCATGGGTCTAATTATTACATTACTTAATGCATGCTGTTCCTTAATGTATGTAGCTAGCTATATAAAATTGAGCTATCAATAATTATGCTTAACAAATTTCCCTACTAACATAAAAGCTAATTTTTGATTTTTAGTCCTTTTGATTCTATTTCCTCTTTTTTTCTAAAAACCAGTATTCCATAAATAATTCTTAATTATATAACTGCACGCAATTATTTCAATAAAGATCAATCAATCATGAATTTAATTACATCGTATAATAAATAATCGTTGATCCATGCGTTATAGATATATTTATAAATACGCCTATATGAAATTTATAAATTAAAATGAAGGTATTTCGAAACGGTGCTGATTCATGTTCAGGTGAAGACAAATGTAGTGCTGATGTGTTAAAGAACATTATTTAAAAATACAGCCTGATCTCGTCGAGCACAGATTCATTACTTATTGATGCCAGATATGCATAACATGCCGCACAGTACGAATGCAAAAACGAATAGTTCCAGTGTTTTTTATAATATTAATAATATATAAAAATTTTAAAATTTTATTATTTACATTTTATAAAGTAGAGTTTATATCTTGAAGTTACACAACTTTAATTATTGAACTTATCTCATCTTTGGTACTGTGAACGTATTAATTTCTATAAACAATCTGGAATTAAATTTAGAAAAGCAAAAAAAAATATTGTACAAAAAAATGTATTTCTAGAATTTGAGGCAAATTTAATGCATGGAGAAACCCAAAAAGATTGAATATTTTCAGGTAAATTAAGATAATGTTTTAGACCCATACATCTAAAAAGTTTTTTAAAAAATAAATTTCTAAGAAAAGTGAGAATATCATTTACTACAAATGTAAAATTATTTAAATTGAAATATTTTCACATTGTTTTGCTAATTACAAAAATTCCTTATTAAAGCTACATTTATAATTGAATAATAAATTTTTGCTATGGAGGCTTATATTTCGAAACTCAATAAAAGGACCTTCCTATACAATTAACAAATTCATACACCTGAAAGATACAAGGAAATCATTCCATTACACGAAAATACATCACAGGACAAATATGATCCTGAAATATAAATCATGCTATAATATACCAATATAATATGCTAATAATATGCTAATTTGAATTTGCCACCATTCGTGTAGTAACATGTTAGCAACCCTATTAAAAAACCCATTTGATACCTATAGTTTAAGATCAGTAAAAATGGAGCGCTACACGATAGAACGTGTTAATGCAATATTTGATTTAAATTTAAAAGTTTTTTTATATTTTTATTGAATCGTTAAGTACACAGGATAGGATTATGAATGGAATAACACATAGGACAAATGGCCTCAACAGCTTTACTGGCATATACGTACTGTTTTATCGAAATTTCCATGACCATTTTACATAATGTGACTGAATTTCGTTGATGCAGCGTTGAATTTCCTTCTGCAATGCACGTGTGCTTGTGGGTTTGTTGGCATAGACCTTAGATTTCATATAATCCTACAAAACGAGATTCAGTGGTGTTAAATCATACGATCTAGGGGGCCAGTTCTTACATTTTCGAGCTGTTACCCCTAGACTTTCATTATCTTTGAAATATTGAAACCACGTTGAAACACGTTGTTCAATCGTGTAACGCTTCATTTTTACTAACCCTTGTAGTCTTAAACAAAACTAGTTACCGTTGGGCGCCAAAACTATTCCTTCTAGGGGAAAAAACTCTTAAGGAAAGAAGCTTAATCGATTTAAATCTTTTTAATGAAATATTAAAGGACATAACACACGAAAGACAATAACAGAACAAACAATTAATACAAACATTTAGGGGAAAGTACGATTCTCGGGCTTAAACATCATGCTTAACCTAGGATATTAGAGCATAGATTGAAGTTTTATCAAATGGCCTCTATGTGGAATGCGGGAAAAGGTGCCCGGTTACAGACTCCCCCTCTGGCTCGCACGACGTCTCGGCGAAGGGTCAGCATGGAATTTCTGTTGTCTGCCACGTCTCCGGAGGAGTGCTACAATTCCCCTGTCTCTAGCAACTGGGAGTTCATATGCTCGTAATGCTGAGCTGTGGTAAGTCCCAAGGACTTCATCTGGCCTTGCTAGGTCAGTAATTTCATACGTAGTGGGTAAACGATTAGTAATCACTAAATAAGGTCCTTCCCACTTGGGCATAAATTTGCGACTTTTCTTATTTTGTGACTTGCTAACAGGATGTAATGTCACCCGTACTAGATCATCTGGCTTGGAGAAAACTTGTCATTTTCGACGATCATAATAAGCTTTACGCTTGTCTTGCTTTTGCTCGACGTGGTCTTTAATTTCTGCAGTCAAATGAGCAAACCGCTTGAGATATGGGGTTATCTCAGCTACGAAGTTATCATTGTAAATCAGTGCTCTTAAGTCGTGTGTGACATCATCTGTTGTTCTTAGCTCTCTATCAAATTTCAAATAACCTTCTGTGTGATTTGTGGTTTCACACTTGGCAGTGTTGTTTAGTGCGAAGCGAATCATTGGTAGTTTTTCATCCCAAGTGTCGTGTTCATCTCTGACTAGTATGGCGAGTCGGGATTTGATATCTCTATTTTTACGTTCGGTTGGGTTAGAGTTGGGATGATACACAGGAATCAGGTCTTGCTTAATGCCAAGAAAATTGCAAGTTTGTTACATTACAGCACTGACAAATTGTGAACCATTATCACTGATGAGTCTACGTGGGAGTCCATATCTTAAGAAGACTTCTTCGACTAAAGTTTTGGTGCAATTTACATATGTTGCCTCTTCAAGGGCAAATAACTCCACCCAATTTGTACTGGTATTTTCTACGAGAAAAATCCACTTCTTACCAAATAAAGTCTCTGGAAAAGGTCAAAACAAATCAATAACGAGAATTTCAAATAGCTGTGCATATAGTGGAGTTGTCAGAAGACCTGTTGGCTTTTGATTACTCGGTTTATAACGATTACAGTCCGGGCAATTTTTGACATATTCTGCATTCCTGGAAAATTGTACCTGCAGGCGACTTTATTGTAAGTCCCTTCAGCCCCATAGTGTCCAGCTGTTGGAACATCATGGTACACTTGCAATACTCTTTCTCTTTTCTAGACAGGAACTACGAGTTGTGCTTCTTCTGTTTATACTTCGAATGAGTAACGATACAGAATGCCTTGATTCATCAAATAACCTCTGCTTGTCTAGTTTGCAAAATTCTTATCTTTTGAATTGTTTTCAAAAGAGTCAATGTTCTTTTTCAGTTCTTCGTCCTTCAACTGTTCTTCTCGAATGTCTCTAGGCCTCCTCAGTGGAAAATCAGCTGATATAGCAAATACGTCACAAGGGACACCTTCATTTAAATTGGTAGGCCTAGACAACATGTCGGTAAGGACATTGGACTTACTAGGCGTATATTCGATTTTGGGATTAAAAGATTGGATCTGAAGAGCCAAAGAACCTGATGGCGACTTGATGCTCATAAGCCATTTCAAAGATTAGTGGTCAGATGCTATTATAATTTCTTGGTTTTTAACATAACCTCGAAATTTCTCAAGAGCCCAAACTACTGTTAGTGCTTCTCTTTCTGTAATTGAGTACTTCTGTTCCGTTGGGATAAGCAGACGACTGGTATATTCAATAACATGCTCCGCTGCACCTTTTCCTTGGGTACGGACGGCTCCAAGAGCATAACTGCTTGCATCTGTTCGCATAGAATATGGCTTTGATCCATTTGGTTGTTTTAACACTAGGGGTATTATTATCTTTTCATCAAGATTTCAAATGCTTCTTGTTGTCCAAATCCATTGTACATTCTTTATAGTAAGATTACTATGAGGCCTTGCAATATTTGCGAAGTTTGCAACATATCTTCTAAACCATGAGCAAGTTTGCCAGAAGGACTGAGCTTCTTTCACATCAGTTGGCACAGGAATTTTTTTGATAGTAGATACTTTCTCCTGATCAACTTCTATTCAATTTGAGGTTATCCAGTGACCTAAGTACTTTACACGGTCACAAGCAAAATACCATTTTTCTCAGTTAGCATGGAGTTTAAACAAAATAAGTCTTTCAAAAACAGCTTGTAAATCACTTCGATGTTTATCAAAAGTCTCCGATAAAATAATAATGTCGTCTAAATAAGATAGAGCAAAAACATTCTTTATGCCTGCTATAAATTTGTCAATCAGGCGTTGAAAAGTTTCGGGTGCATTTCTTAGTCCAAAAGGCATGCGCAAATTTCTGTACGTTCCAAATGGGCAAATGAAAGCTGTTTTATCTTGATGTATCATGTACTTTTCTCTGATGATATCCTGATTTCAGATTTATAATTGACATATAGGCAGTCGACTTAGCTTCTGCGAGCAAATTGTCCATACGAGGTAGGAGATATGTGTATGCAAATGTAGTAGCGTTAAGTTTGCGAAAGTCGACACAAAGTCTCATGCTACCATTTGGTTTAGGCACCAATACTACAGGGCTGGCATACGGGGATTCACATTCTTCAATTATGCCATCAGCCTTGAGAGTGTCCAATTCTTTTTTTTGCAGGATTCATTTGATAAGGTGGTTCTGCAACCGGTGGACTATTTCCAGTATTAATACGGTGTTCATTAAAAGGTGTTGGTTCTCCCCCTGGTTCGAAGCAACGAACTCTTGTAGTAAGCTATTTAATTGATTACGTTGTTCTTTAGTTGGATGCTTACCCTCGTCACTTCGAAGATTTATGGTAGATGACGTTTTAGGAGCTTGAATAGAACTGTACGTTTCTGCAATCTTTTCTTTTGAGTCAGCAACTAAGCAATTTTCGTTATTCGAAAGTACCTTGAAGAAAGAGTACTGAATCTAAGGTTTTTCTTAGAATTGCCATGTACCATTGGGAACATCGAGAACAATTCCAGCAGACTTTAGAAAATCAGTACCTAAAAGAGTTCTGTTTCCCTTTGCTTCCGGTAAAACAATTAGTTCTTTTATATCACTTTACCTTCGACCTCAAGATTTACATCCGTAGTCAAGGCAGATGCGTTACTCTGTGTTCCATCAGCGAGTGTCAAAGAATTAGTCTTGGATTCAAATTTTATTTTTTTCCTCTGTATCATATGGAATAACTTTTCTCCAGTAATAGAGTGAGATGCACCGGCACATACAGCGGATTCCACTTCATAAATTTTGAGAACAATTAAACACTTAGGAGAGGTCAGAGATTCAAATGTAAATAAATTGATGCTATTTTCAGACGCTTTAATTTCTCCTTTAGATACCGAGCAGGTAGGACATTTGGATTGTATATATACTGGTGTTCCACATCCATAACATTGGATGGTTTTTCTTTCAGAGGTAGAGTTTGTCTTCTTGGAGAATACATTTCTTGCTGTCTTTTGATGTAGCAGTGGACTTCGACTTTCTCTCTGTTGTTGCGAAATCACTTCTAAAATTTTGTTTGTTGTTTGGAGTTGAGTGTTTTTTAGAACCTTGGCGGTTATTTTATAGGAATCCAATTTTTCTGCTAATTCTAAAGGCTGATTCCATTCTACCCCTGAATCAATAAAATGTTCTTTAAGATCAGGTGGTGTTTGTTTCTTGATTTGGTCGCTCATGATTAAAGCTGTTCAAAATCTTTAATGTTAAGCTCTGTGATCCAGCCCTCAAAATATGATGCTATTTCAAAGTAGAAATCTCTCCAAGTTGTATTTGGGTTTTTCTTGTGTTGCGAAAATAACTGTCTGAAACAATCCACAGTTAATCTGTATCGCTTAAGAAACATTTCTTTGACTCTACGGTAATCTTGCGAATCTTCCTCAACTTCTCTCGCAATAAGTTGTGCTATCTCAGTAGGTAATGAGCTTATCAAATAAGGTATACATTCTGATTCTGGAATGCTTAAGAATTTTAGTTGCTCAAATATTGTCAAATATAATCCTATTTTACCTTCTTTTGGATTAAATCTTGGGATAACTTTTGTAATATCCATTCTAGTTGGTTAGTTTCCGGAACTGTCTCCTTTTGATGAATTTTTTGGCATATCAAGCTGAATCTTCAATTTTTCTAACTCAAAAACAATTCTTTTTCGACCTCTGCTTTCTTTTGCATAAAAGCAAAACGTGCTTTACAGAAGTTAGCATCATATGATGCACTTTTAATGATGAGATATTTAATGTTTAAAAACGTTATATCGTTTGTCACTTCAATTCCGAGATCCATAGCTAGCCTTTAGAACATCAATTGTGCTTTGAGCCAGGAAGGCCATGGTCTAAATGAATCAAAGTGGAACCAGAGAAAGAGTATAAATGAGTTCTTATCTTGTGGCACCAAATGTCTTTAAATTAGTATAAGAGTTCTTTTACAGGGCAGTCAATTGCAAAGTTATAATTGATAAGCAAAATTGAATATATTTACTCCTAATATAAAAATGTATTTACACTTAACAACATTTTCATCTCATATTGCGTATCAATCTCATATTGCGTTTCAATTGAAAATCATGCCAAACACTTTATAGAGTCATGGAATATATGCATTCACTAGTTGACAAGACAAAATTTAAATACAAGCTTTCACTGAATATCAATAAAATAGTTATAACTTTACTTTACTGCAATAAAATAAGAATACAATCTCAAATTTTATTATTAGAAAGTAATGAAATCTCCCTTTATTTAAATAAGATTTCAATTAAATCTCATATTTCTTTGCTTATATATGTGCTAATAATATCATGCAGGTATACAAATATTTAAAACACTATATTGATGCAGTAAAATACAACAGTAGAATATTTTTCAATTACAAAGAAATAAAATTCTTCTATTCAAAACGTTAGAAATCCAAAGCAAAATATACAAGCAAAAATAAAATTTCACAATAACTGAATATGCATTCGTACTTATTCTTCTAAAAAAACCAAACTCAGCAGCACTTCTTGAATATAAATTATTAGTTTCAATTTAATATGACTGATATACACAATTCTCAAATGAAAATCATTTGCTCGGAATAGAAAAAAAAATAGATATAAAATAGAAATAATTTCACCTACCACTTCCGTTCGGAAATATTTAATGAAAACTTTGGTTCTTTCTACTTTTATAAATGCTTATAAATACAAAATTACATAAAGAATCAATACTATTTATACTAATTCTTCAACAACAAATATTCATGATTTTATATACGTCAAGATTGACATCGATAAGGTACAGAATTTTATAATAATAAAATGAAAAGTTACTCAAATGAAAACAGTGGGTTTTTTCTTCTTTTATAAATGCTTATGAATGCAAAATTAAACAGAGTATCAATAATATTTATACTAATTTTCAGCACTCATTCATATCTCATTACACGTCAGGATTGACTGCAATACTCAACAAAATATATTAATAAAATGAAAAGCCACTCACGGTTGAAGATTTATTACCAAACAAAATAGCTTCGGGAGGAAGGCTTATATGCATCAACCCCAGGACGGAAATTGCATAAAATTCAGGATTGAATTATGCAATGGATGAATTTGCAACAATAACCTGAAAAGGAAAACGAACCCCTGCTCTGGAGTCTAAACATGGATGTTTTCAGTGGGGAAAATCATTCGGGTCACACGCTGGGAAGCAATTTTTGTAACCTTAAACAAAACTAGTTACCGTTGGGCGCCAAAACTATTCCTGCTAGGAAAAAACAAAACTCTTAAGGAAAGAAGCTTAATTGATTTAAATCTTTTTAATGAAATATTGAAGGACATAACACACGAAAAACAATAACAGGACAAACATTTAAGGAAAAGTACAATTCTCGATCTTAAACATCATGCTTAACCTAGGACTCCAGAGCACAGACTGAAGTTTTATCAAGCGGCCGCTAGGTGGCAAGCTGGAAAAGTTGTCCTGTTACACCCTAAACTATCAGCTGTCAAATGATTTTTAATAGAGTTATAAATATTCTGTTAATTTTGGGACACTCTTTACAGGAAATTAAATATTTCCAATATTTACTGTATGAATGGTGGCAAATTCAAATCTTGCGTAAATTTTGGGTCACTCTTTGCAAGAAAAAAACACACATTAATGAGCTGTAAAATATCAATAGAGTTTAATTTTAAGCAAAAAATATGGCTAATATGAATGTTTTTAGCAATTGACGATTTATATGGTTCTTATGAACTGCATACAAAAATATTTTTGTTCGTAGAAGTTATAAAAACTCCCCAAATAACTCATGTACACTTAAATGTTACAAGACAAATCTAACACTGAAATAAAATTACTTCATGACTAAAATAATACAGAGAGACAAAGAAAACCTAACATTCATGAACTAAAAAAATATTTATTTACTTATTTGTTTCATTTTTCATAGTTTTAAGAATGAAAGAAAATCCTTGATTTAAAAAATATCTAATAAATAATAATCTTCATTAACACAGAAGAAAAACAATTGATTTTAAAATTTAATAAAACAATTAAGTTTAATTAAATTGCAACAAAGAAAATTACTACTTCAAATCATATTTAAAAGGCTTTAAAATTGCAAAATAATGACAGGCAAAATTGATAACATTGAAAAGATAATTTTTGGAATTATTATTTCAATGTTTGGAAAAAGTTATTTTTTGGGATAATATTTTTAGGAGTTATTACTAAAATTTATAAAATTTCTCTAAGTTTTTGATGAATTAAATTTTTATTTAAAGGCTCAAAATTGGTATTCCTGGTCTTCATAATATATTTGTGCTAAATTTGGTAATTCTAAGTCAAATGATTTAGCTACTGTAATGCGGGATAAAACATACAACTTTTTCACTTTTAAAATTAAAAGATGACGATTTGACAGAATCATGAACTTGAAGTTATATCTAAATGAATATTAAATTGATATTAAATATAACCATAACCTCCCGTGGATCAGCTGGTAACTCGAAGCGACTAGTTTATAAATAAATATATCTGAACATTTCAGATGCATAATTGAATGTAAGCAAACTATTTAGTAATTCACAACTTTACATTTTAGGTTCTATACAAAAATTTAAAGATTTGAACTTCTTAATAATAAACTTGCAGTGTGTTTTTATACAATTCCAATCTTATTTTATGAAGCTTACTTTATGGAATTATATGTCTATTACAGTGTAAAATGAGGGCCGGGATAGCCTGGTTGGTAGGGCGTTGGATTCGCTTCCTTTGGGTTGCAAGTTCGAGCCATGCCTCCTCGTATGTGTGTGTTGGTGGTGTCTGGCGTGTGTATAAATTTGTCGTGGCCACAAAGTTCTCCATGACCAGAGAAATACCACTGGGGGTACTGGATCAGGCGAGATCGTTGTCTGACTCGGATTCAGATCTAAATTACGATCTGTGAAAGAAATGCATGAATGAAGTCTGCCCCGTAAAAAGTGGTGAGAAGTAATCTTGGCCCTAGATGGCGGTACTGAAAAACAAGAGACGCACATTTGGCTTAAAATCATCGACTTATAAAATCAGTGGGCTTGTATATAATAAGTGCCATTTGAAACAACAACAACATTATGAAATTGTATATTTATATTGCAAATTATATATTGTATCATTTAGAGAAATAAACGCTTGTTCCATTTTTCTGGGAAAAAATCGATCATCTAACTCTATTAATTTAAACATTTTATATTTTATTTATTTCCTTCAATTAACTAATGAGACAAAAGAAATAAAATCAGAGGAATTTTTCCTGTTAAATGCTTGAGGCTTTATTGCAACGAATAAGCATTATAAGTTGAGAAATTCACTAATTAACACAAATATATTTTCTTAATGGTATATAGTTTGTAAAGTTTCAACAAAAGTAGAGTTTTGCTAAAATTTTATAATACCCTTAACTAGCGTTATATAATGCTCTTAACAAGCACATTTATTCAAAAGAAATGCTTATTTTTTTGTATAAAAAGTAAATTTAAATATATTATGTAAATTTTTGCGAACGTTTTTGAAATTTAAATAGTTTTGTTTTATGTTAAATACGTAGAATCAGACATTTTGATGTATTACTTTTAAAAATATGCTTTAACCAAGTTTGATTTTTTTTTCTTTTTTGCACAAGCATGTTTTTTAATTCAGAACTATTGTAGCATTAGAGGATGGTTTAATACTGTTTTAAAAAGTATACTTTACAGAGACGAGTTTCAGGCTGACAGCTAGCACGGTCACGAAGTATTCTTGCTTTTTCGTCTTATAGTAAATTTTTACTTTATCTTATATAGTGAATATGAAAAAAGAGATTTCCATAACAGCCGAAATCTTTCAGTTCCAGATAAGCATCATGTAAGTTATAATTGTACTTAAGAGCTATTTAATATTATATTCGCATCGAAAGACATAATGATTATCTCTATTAAACCTTGGCCACCATTTGGCAACTTGGAGAGGAATTTGCAACTAAATGAAGATTCAAGAAAATACAAGAATTTTGGCGGTATTAAAGCTAAAAAAACAATGAAAATTGCAATAAATAATAGAAATTTGTTGTAGTATTTATACTGTAAATTTGGGATTTTTCAAATTTTGGATGAAATTCTGCAATGGGAGGATTGCCTGCCTGCCTGTCCATGAGATCCCGATAACGCAAAAATGCAACAAATTGGATAAATTAATTTCGGTATGCAGTATTCATACTCAAATTACGAATCTGTATAAAATTTTGAACTAAATGCGCCAAAGCAAGACGTATTATAAGCATGCACTATTTTCTTCATCATGCTAAGAAGACCTCAAAATTGTATAACAAAGTCGAGAAGAGAACATTTCTGGTGGTTAAATTCACCAGAACGTATTAATATGGAATTTGTTTGAGTTAATTTGAAATTTTTAAAATTTTGTTTTAATTTTTGTAATCATTATATTGAAAGGATTTTCTTACAATATATTTTTTATATCTGACGAATTGAATAATAAATCATTTTATACTAAGTAAGTAATTTCAGTTTAATATTGTTACAAATCTGCTATATTGTTTCCCTGCTCTATTAATCTAAGGTAAAAATGAGAGATTTAGAGATATTTTTAATAAACGCTGACTGGATGCCAGGTCTAAGCCTTGGCAGTTATTTGGCAACTTGGCAACGAATTTGCGACAAAATGAAGATTCTAGAAAATGCAATAATGTTGGCAATATTTCTATTTGGAGCCGATATCCGTGATTCTTCTAGAAAATCCATTTCCTGTCTCCATTACATGAAAAAATTCCATTACACGGAGGCGTTTAAATATGTATTAATACAGTGTGTCGTTTATTTACGTAAGTACTGTCTTTAAGAACGTTTCAGCTGTATTCTTTTGCCTGCTTTTCGAATTTTTAAAAACATTGAGATAAAACATTGTCTTCCATTATCCAACATGCCGAACTTTTTCCAACGTATAACTTTTAGTAGTGTGTTATAGACGTTCTAGCTCACTATTCTAAATTTGTCTATCTTTTTCTCTAATTATTAAAGAAATTATATTTTTATTCTTAAATCTTTAAAAAAATCCTAATTTTTAAAAGAATTTAGATATATTACAACCAATTTATTTTTTTAAAAATAAATTTCATTTATTTAATTCATAAAGTTTATTTTTTTTAAAGTATCTAATTTGAATATATCTATTTTTTTAAAAAAGAATTTTTAATAATATATAAGGATATTTCATTTTTTAAAAAATAAGATTTTTTTAAAGATTAAATAATAAAAATAAGATTCCTATTTAATGATTAGAGAAAATATAGACAAATTTAGAATAGTGAGCCAGAACGTGCGCAAACGTACTACTTATATCGAACGTCATGATATCAATATAAAAAAAAGAATGTCCAAATAAAAGACGAAAATCATGATCAATATAAAAAAAGAATTAAAAAATAGAGGAGGAAAATCATGATCATTATAAAAAAGAATTATAAAATAAAGGAAGAAAATCAAGATCAATATAAAAAAAGAATTATAAAATAAAGGACGAAAATTATGATCAATATAAAAAAGATTAATAAAATAAAGGACGAAAATCATGATCAACATAAAAAAAGAATTATAAAATAAAGGAAAAAAATCATGATCAATATAAAAAAAGAATTATAAAATAAACGAAGTAAATCATGATCAATATAAAAAAAATTATAAAATAAAGGAAGAAAATCATGATCAATATTAAAAAAAAATAATCAGAATGTACTAAAATGGAAATTGTTATAATTAGTTTCAGTTGTGATTATTTTATCATAATTCTTGGAATATTTAATTGAAAGGATTTTTTAAAATCATTTTTTATCTGACAATTATCAAGATATTTAATCTTTAATGTTTAATGCTTTTATATCGAGAAACGCCACATAGTCAACCAGTAAGCGGTATCCATTAGTTTAAATGCCATGGTCAATATATATGAAAAAAGAACAGATTGCTAATATAAAAAACTCCAAATACAACTTGAATAGCTTCAATTTCCTTTCTTGTTTTCCAGGAAATGAACTAAAAAAGAGCAGCTTGTCTAAACGACTTCACACGAAATAAAAGAGGGATATTTATTTCAGTGAATTTTTTTCTAACTTGAAAAGTCTTCTTCCTTTTAAGAATGATTATTTATTTAGGGAATGTAGTGAAGCCTAATTTGAGGAAGTAATTTCGACCCGACTAAAAAAAATTCACTGCAAAAGATAGATATTGTCGAATGGAAATTTACGGGAATTTCTAGAAGTTCCATAGAAAAATAGCAAACGATCTAGAAAGGTTAACAGAATTTCTTCTGAATTATTCATTCGAAAACTATTTTTCTTTTAAATTGGAAAAGGGAAAAAAAGTATTGATTTAGTAAAGAATTTAATGAAACTAATTCGAAAGAAAAAGATAGGTAAATAATTATATCTGTTTTTAAAAAATCTAAATTGAATTAATTGGAAATATTCAGCAAATCTTTTATGCCAATTTCTTTTTTTTTTTAAGATTTTTTTGAAGAAAATTATTTTACTTTTTAAAATGCAAAATTAAATTCTATTTATAAGATTTGGATCAAAGTTTTAATTTTGCTCATAAGTATATGATTTAATTAATTTTTTGTTGAAAATCTTTTGAAAGAAGTCCTGGCAATAATTTTGAATTTAATATTGATAAATCTTGTATTTAATGGTTAGCAGACTAGACTAGAAAGAAATGAAAATGGGTAGACATTTTTTTCTTTATATATTGCTGTAATTTTCAGAATATATCCTGGGTATTTTACGTTTTTCAGTTTCTTGAATTAAAACATCATAATTATATTTGTATTTCCTTTTTCTTATATATTAAAAAGAGATATTTGTAAAATGATTTAAATACTTAATTATCCTTAATTTAAAACAAAATATAAAAAGTGAAAGCTTTGTAATCATAAGTTGGACTTTCTTTCTTTCTCTTTTTTTTAATTAATTTCTTCATTTAGGACCTCCGAGTATTCAAAAACAAAACAAAACGTTTTTGAAATTTTACCTGACTGTAACTTTATGTGCAAACACAATAACTCAGAAATTAAGGGAATGCAGGTATAAAATTTAATATGGACCTAAATGCCAAGACTGATAAATTTCTTCCAAATTATGAGACTGGTATGGTTGTATTCTTCAGTAGGAAATTTATCTGTTTACTCATTACTTATCTGACCGTCTATTATAAAAAATGCCTTATAATTATTTTTTTGTACAGTAGGATTTTACTAAAAAACGCTCATTTAAATTTTTAATTAGATATTTACTTAATTAAAATTAATTGAAAATTTTAGATAATCCTAAAATAATTCCGCATCGTGCAATAGCATAAAATATTTTTACAGAATCGTAAAATTAATAACATTTGGAGTGGACTACACGAAATTTTCTCACGCGCATTTAGTTAACTAGGATATCCCTAATCCCGATCATAAAACTTTTGGACCTTGGACAGAACGCCAGTTTAGATATTAAAACTATGTATTAAATTTTTGAATTTGGAAGTCATTTTATTCATATTTATTCGGATAAATATGCAGATAATTGTGAATTGATTTCATTCCAAATGTGAAAAGAATTTTGAAATTTGTTGTAAAAAGCGCATGGAATTATCAAATTTTATCCGCTTGATCAAAGCCTTTTGGGTTTCTCTCATGTTCACAGACAGAAAGATATTATTTCAAAAATATTTGTTTCGTAATTACAATTCAATGTAGAAGTATCAAACATCTGTATATATATATATATATATATATATATATATATATATGTGTGTGTGTGTGTGTGTGTGTGTGTGTGTGTGTGTGTGTGTGTATGTAATGCCAACCTTGTTTATGCAGATTACAGAAATCGTTCATCTTGCTTAATTTCGAATGGCAAAGGTCAAATGTAAACAAATCAGCATAGAAACGTTTCAGACTCTTCATTGAGCTTTTTTACAATTGCACTTAATTCAATGATTCGCTAATTAAAGAATTGCAAAATATTACTAGAAATACTCAGGAGGGGACTTCATGTATCACTAAAAATTCCATTCACACAGAGGAAAAAAATATTAAGGAATTAAAAGATGCGGGGAAAAAAAAAAGACAGAGTGTGAATATAGGCTTAACCATCTCTAGATAGGTAATCACTGTGTCTCACCTATGGAAACTGATCACTATATCTTTCAAAACAATTATATTACAAAAATCATCGTTGTATCTTAAAACTCAAAAAATTGTCTTTTTAATGACATCGACTTCATTTCTATACATTTTATTTATTTAGTAAATATTTTAATGTAATTTAAGTAATTTAATACACAATCTATAACAATGTTCCATCAAGACATTTAATCGTTTGTTTTTGCCAATGTCAAAATTAAGATAAAAATCTCTTTCTTTGCACATTTGCACAGAAATAGGAATTTCACGCCAGTTTTTACTTCGTAGGTTATACATTTTTTAATTTACATCCACAGTAATCTGTAGAATAATGATTCATATAAATTCATGTTTTCTAATTGTATTAAATAAGAAAGTGGAATTAAAAAATACATTCCATATAAATTTTTTAACGGTCTAAAAGCTATACAATATCAATCAATAATTTGGACGAAGAAGCAGGCTAAAGGTGGCTATTAAATAAAGTTTCATATGCCAAACTTGTGGCGGTTTTGATTTGTAGTATTTATATTTATAAAGAAAGACAGTCTAACTTGAGATGGATTTTGTTATTTGAGGTCTATATACAATTTTAAAATAAAGATTACAGGGCATTATCGTTATATATTGAATTCAAATACATAAAATAAATTGACACAAATTTTGACTTTCGTCTAGAAATTTAGTTTAAAAAGAACTTGTTGCTAAAACTAAAAGAACTAGTCTCCAACTTGTTGCGATTTTGAATTCTTTATTTGCAAACTCTCAGATACACTGATATAAAGTCAGAGGCACATAATTCTAGAATTATGTCTTTCGAACTCAAACAGATCTCAAACGACGAAATTCATCAAAATAGCGAGTTCGGATTTTTGATAAATTTTTCCGTATAAGAGAAAAAAAAAATACGATTTATTTTTGAATATTAGGAAAAAAAATGGGGTTTTCGAACTTAGTGAAATCAAAAAAGATAAAAATTAATCAAAATTTAGTAGTCAAATTTTTTTAACGTCTACTTTAATTTCTCTTTAAACATGTAAAAATGCTCATTTTTAGAATTCCTGTAGAATAAACGATATTAACGAAGTTTGACAGTGCTGTTTCATTTTCTGAATGCTGTAGAATGCTTCGAACATATCGTAGAAATATCTTGGAAAATTTCTTGCTATTTCGTTTGCTGCTTTCACCTGAAATATCAGATCTGAATATAAATTTCTTTGCAAGGAAACACTTATGAAATTTCTTATAGAAACTTGTCTTCTCTTAATAGAAAGATCTTCGCTTGAAAAATATAATTCCAATTATTAATCTATATGTATGTTACAACTTTTTTTTATACGTAGTAGAGTTATTCTGTTATATCTGTTGCTCTTGTACGATAATGACAGTTTTTTGTATTAACTCTTCTCTTTTTTCTGAACAGTAATATCTACAAGACTCATGAGACTATCCTAGCGAACAATCGCCATTTAAGAAGGTATCCTATATACTTTGGCTATATTTTTATGAGAGAGTACTTTTATCATTTTAATTATCGTACAGTCAAAATTGTCATCTTTGTTACAAGACTAGCACTCCATAATTAACTTTGAGTATATAATTCCATAATGAGTATATAATTCCTTTGAGTATATAATTCCATAATGTCTTCTTAAAAAAAGTGTCTAAGATTTTAATTCCACGTAAATATGTTCGAATCAAAATTGTTAAAAGCCACATCTGATTGTATCAATGTTTACAATGCGTTTTTATCTACAATGCATTATATAT
>JAPMOR010048551.1:32837-65388 GCA_026543865.1 Argiope aurantia | reverse complement strand
TAATTAGGAATCTTTATTTAGTGTACTCACAGATAATGTATTCGTAAACGTAGAGAGGCTGCATCTGTAAATATCAACGTTTCTCTGTAAGTGCAACCTATTTTCATCATTTGTTTTTAGGTATTTTCCTCCTTCATTTAACCATTCGCTGAAATGTTAAATATAGTTGCACAAGATGTGATTTCAATGGAATTCCCGTGGATGGTTTGTCGTATTTTTCGTTCTTCTCTTCTTTTCCTACCATCCAAGAAAGGTAATTCAGTATAATTGGGACCATGGGCGCAGGATAGTTTTATGTTGTATCAAATATAGGGATGAGATCTTAAAGCCAGCCTTTCGAATAATGCAATCTAATTTTATTTTTATTGGTAATTACTTATTGGTAATCTCTTATCAAAATTATATTTTTATTGGTAAATAATTTTTATTGGTAATCTCTTATCAAAATTATATTTTTATTGGTAAATAATTTTTATTGGTAATCTCTTATCAAAAGATTTATCTGGTCAACGAATTTCTAGAAAATAGGGATATTCCATATATATATGTATTTACTACCCAATTCTCCAAACCGCAATCTCATACAACATGTACGTGATTTTATTGGAATGGCAATTCGCTTCACTCCTTTCAGGACCATCCAAGACTTGAAAAGAAGAGAGGCAGCGATTGGCGCAAGGAGTCATGACTAATTTCAAGCAATAATTCACAATATGAAGTCTAAATTTTTGCATGAATGGATCATAGTTCTATTAACCGGATTTTTGTTCCATGTTGGAAAATTTACATTTTACCCTCCTGCATTAATAAGCATACATGTATCAAATTCTAATTATTTTCGTATTATGTCAATTATAACCATACCTTATATCCTTAAAATTTATTTTATATTTTTAGGAAAAAATTCAACCAAAAATGAAAATTCTTTTAATTTTCATCACCAATATATATTATTTTGGAGTTCTATTTATTTAAAACTAGCCGCCTTTGGCGACCAGCCGGTTCGCCAGTATTACCGCTCGCTATAAATTTCAATTAAATATTTTAAATAACTGGTCTCTTAATAGATTCTCAAACAAAACAATTTTAATCTTCAAATTTTGATAGTCATACCAAACTTATACTTTTGTTTATATCGTTTCGTTCAATTTACTCTATATATTTTGCTAATTTGTTGTCATTTCCGGTAAAACGTCAACTTTAATTTAAAGTGAAAATGATGAAATTGCAATTAATATAAAGATATTTTTCAATAAAACCAAGCATTTTATTTTATTTATCATCTTTATTGCTATTTATTTATTACTATTATTATTGAATATGAGTATTGAAAACAGAATATCTCGGTATTTAAGTCTTATGTGAACTACAAAATATTTTTGATGATTTATGTAATATCTCAAAGAATAATTCAACAAAAATTTCTCAGATTTGTCATAAAATTCAGTTTTTAGTTTCGCAGTAAGGTATCATATTCTGAGAAATATTCTGGACACACCAAATTTTAAATAAATGAATGAATGTTTCTATTTTCCACAATCAACTAAGATTTATTTATGAAGTTTTGAATGTTAAAAATTTAGAAAAACTCAACATTTTCATAATCTTAGGCCAATTAATCTTGAGAAACCTGCTCGCTGATTGGCGTATTTTCCTTGAAACGATCGATGGAAAATCTAAAATTATCCTTTTTTTTATTGAATAGGGATATTCAAATTTTCAAAAATCAGTCAGTTTAAGTGATTGATTTAGTTGATTGGAAATTAACTCTTTTTATTTAAAATATTAGTGTTTCAAGAACATTTTGTTATTCGTGATTTCCACAGCAGAATCTTTATGTAAAATCAAAAATTCGTTATTTATTAGAGCATTTATTGAATTAAGTTACATAAAATATAATCATTTTCTATTTAAACCATGTTAGTATATCTGTTGTGTTGCTGTGTCAACAAAAATAGAATGCAGACAAACTTATTATGAAACTAAATCTTTTTACATTATAGATAATATTATCAAATTTACATCAACTTATTTTCCGTCAAAATTCTAGCATCGTTTTTAAACAACAAATTAAAAGTTCCAAAAATATCACTGTTGCCAATATGAATTTCACAACTATTTACAAAATAAAATTTATAATTATTAAAATAATCGGTTACTACTTTTAAATAAAATATTTACGATTTATGTCGCAACAGATCTGTGTCTTACTAAAGGTTTACAAATTAGCTGTGTGGCCATGATTTGAATGGATATCCTGTTCATATTAAACAAAACTTGCCTTAAAATAAAACTTATTTAAAGGATTAATAATATAGAGAGTGTAAAAGATCATAAAATAATTTTTCTTGAATTTATTTTTTAGAAAAAATAATATTTCATATTTGTTTCATTTCCTACAGACACGTGCCGAAAATTATATTTTTGCAGATTTTATTTCCAAAAAGATTTAATTTATTTTTAATTGGTGCTTTAATCAATGTGATGGCAGCACTTTGAAAAAAGCTATTTTTTCCCATGAATGTGAAACGTTTATTTTTATTTTGTACGAAAGAAATTTTTGAAAAATAGAGTTAAAATATTTATTTAAAAATTCATTAAAAACAGAAATTTAATTTTAAGGTTAAAACATTGGTATCATTTAAAAGATAAATTTTTGATCTTTAACTTGATGTAAAAATCTTTTTTGTGCAGTAATATTTTCGGAAGTTATAGCAGAAACACGCCAACATTTCGCTTAATTTTTAAATAAATAAAATTCTAATTAAAAATTCGAAAAAATAACCCCCAGGTGTACATTCCCGGCCTCCAAGGTATACACGTGCCAAATTTGGTAGCTGTAGGTAGAATGGTCTGGCCTGTAGAGCGCCAACACACACACACACATACACACACACACATTGAGCTTTATTATAAGTATAGATAATGTACTTTTTTCTCTGTGTGTTGCAAAAATTTCTTGTAATGCTCCATATTTTAAAAGTGGAAGGGAGGGAGAGTAATTTCTAGATCTGAAAACTACTTCTCAGATGTTAAGCAAATTCTATTGAAGAATTTGACTATTTTCTTACGAGAATTCCGCAACGAGAAGATAATACTTATAAATTTGTTCTTTGAGGTAGCATAAAAAATTAATTTTCAAAAGCAAATTTTTTTACACAGTTTCGAGCATCTGAAAAACTTTATTTATATAAACAACAAAATCCATGAATTTGATATGATTTTTTGTGCCTTGACATCACAGCAGGATTAAAACTTGCACACATCATTTCCAGAACACAAGTGATCTACTGTATATTCAGTTAAGTTATATTAAAGTCTCATTTTAAAATGAGAAGCTAATCTGGGATAGAGATTTATTTCATACGAAGTCAGATAATAATTATGGTATTTGATTCTGAAAATCCGCTTTCAAACTTCCGTGTTTCCTTTAAAGATCCTAAAAAGTATGTTTAATGAGAATCATGCTTACATTAAAATTAAGTATTTTAGTCTCGAATATATGACTCCAAAATTGTGATATAACTATCAGATCTCTGCGATAATTTGGATAGTCAAAGAATGGAAAATAAATAGAAGTAAATTATTTGTTCTCTCACTAGGCTTTTAGATACCAAATTTTTAATTACATAATATTCTAACTATACGGTTTTGATATAAACTGCAAAATTTACAATAGCCGTTATACGTTATTTATCCATCATAGTTTCTATTATCAAGGTATCCATGCATTATAGTTCAAAATATAGACACAGTTGAAAGAAGTTTATAGTTATTTTTTCTGTAAATTATATCACTACGCATTTTACTAATGATATAAATCATGCGCTGTTACGCTTGTGAACACAATTATTTCTTGTTTTCAGAGCAGCAGTCGCCACAGAATAACAATTAATTTTTATTGAAAATTTAATTTCACTAATTTTTTCTTTAAATCAAGCATTATAATGCCATTTCAAATTGTAGAATACCACTTATAGAATTTTTCGTCTGCGAATTTAAGTAGATTAATAAATGCTTATAGGTTATTCTCGACAAAGATGAATTTTTCAAAAAATTATGCAGATATTGCTCTAAACTTTCAAAGGTATAATCTTCTGATTAATACATACTTAACTAGAGTTCTAAATTTTAGTTTAATTCAAAAGAAAATTAAATTTTTTTCTATTCATACTTTTTTTTTTAAATTATTCATTATCAAATTTCTAAGCTTTTCCTATTATAGCCTTTTACTTAAAAGCAACAAAATCTATGTTTCAACTTTCTCCTCTTCTTTTTATCCGGTTCGATATCCGATAATAAACATAATTACTTGTTGTATACCAGCAGCTTCTGGCAATAAATTTGTTGCTATATTTTTTTTCACATTTTGATAATCCTCATAACGATGTGATTGGACTACACAGCACATGCAGTGTTTGAGAAACACTTATGATCTGTCTTTTCTCTTATAAATTTAGGCGGATGAGTATACTTTCAGAGAATACTGAACTGTCTTTTGAATGTCATAAGATGCATTATTAAACCCTTTTGAATACAGGAGTTTTGATTGCTTAAGTAGCCAAAAATAGTAGTTATTGGTTTATCTTAGCTCTTAAAAATTAATCAGCGTCTTTCATTGAGATATGGAATTCGTAGTAATTAATATCTAATAAGAATTTAAAAACGATACAGCATTTAAAATTGTAAGGCAGAAACGCAAAGATCTTGGAAACGGAGACGATTCAAAGAAAATGAATAACGGATTCGTGGATATCTCTAATTTAATTGAATGAGATATGAATTCTTTTGAGAAAAAATTTTTAAGACGTAAAAATTTGTACAGCAAATAGGAAATAAGGTATTGTTTCGAACTTTTAAAATATTTGTACTGAAACATTAAACAAATTTCAGAAATAGGGATGTCCTCCAACGACAGAATTTTGACCAGGCAAATCAGAACAAAATAATATTATTTTTGGAGTGTTGAATGAATGAAATTTGAAAAGAAAACAATAACTGCACATCTTCAACAAGATACAAACATTTATTGGAATGTCAAACAATATACAATAATTGGCACGATTTTGTGTTTTTTACAAAATTTTCATCGTGAATTGATTTGATACAATACATTTAACTAATATTCAATCTGATAAATCGTATATCAAATGTACATACAGAATTCTAAATATTGAATTTTCATTACATTACACAAAAATCATGATTTCATACCGCAATCAGAAAATCACTTTAATGTAATTTAATAATTTAGATAAGAAATGTGCATGCATTTGCCTTTTCGTAAAGAATATATTTTCTAAGAAAAATTGCGAAAAAACTCTTTATTTTTAGTTTTAAAGAAAATTTAAAACACTTAAGTATGGTGCGGTTCACGCGATATATACAATATTCAAAAAGAATATCGCTTGCATTTTAATATTTTTGGAAATTTTCATTTTAGTAACAAATTACTACATATTTTTTTATTTAAATATATATTTAATTTCATATAAGTGATGAAAATTATACATATGTAATAAAGGATTAAGAAATATAATTACTTCTGCATATTAATCTTAAAATTAATTATTGATCAAAAATTAAAATTAATTATCTGCAAATTTGACAGAAATTAGTGTATAATTTGTTCTAAAGTATTTTTGCCGTAAATAAAATTCTTGATTGAAATATTGGTAATATACAACATAGTAAATATTCAATTAATAAAAATTTAGGTAAGATCATAACCTACTTCGAAATAATACTTTAACATATCATGTGAATGCATTTAAAAGCTCCAAATGCACTCAGTAACAGAAATAATTGATTTAAACTTAGGTTGGAATTTACCGGTTTCATTCTAACCTAGAGTAAATACATAAGAAATGCCTTGAAATCTTTATCTATAAATGTTATGACAAGCTCTAGCTTGTTAGAAGTTAAAAGTTCAACAGTAAGGCTACTATATTCACCTTGGTGAGTAAATGTCAGTCTCTGTAGCATTTATTTTCATTTCTTCTTAAATGTTCACAGAATACACATCACATTATATGCTTCAACAATGATACAAAAACAGTGGAAACTGCTGCTGCCGAAATCTGTTGTGGAATTTTCGTAATTGAATAAAGTAAAATATGTATTTTTATTTTTGTAAAGTCAGAAAAAAATCCCATAAATTTATATTTGGAAAATATAATTAGAATTAAATTAATAAATTAAAATATAATTTAAAAAATAAAATTTATTAAACATTTCTTCAGTATTTTTTTTCTATTTTCACAAGAAAATCACGAATAAATTATATTTTAAAGTAGTTAAAACTAAGAATCTTATCTGTTAGAATAAAAAATGTTTTTTATACTAGCAGACAATAAATGAAACTCAGACAGTATTCATAAATCACTATTTCCCAATTTCTTTTCTGAATTTTTATTTTTTCTGAAGTGATTCTTCATTTCAATTTAGCGGATTTAAAGTAGCATGGAAAAAGTTAATAGGTTTTTGGTTGAAAATTTATAAAATATCAACAAAAATGATTAATTCCGTTTACAAGATAAAAATGTTAAATTATTGTTTTATTAGAGATGATTATACGATTAGATTGGTGTTCTTAAGTTCAAAACGTTATGATGAAAAATACGTTTCTTAACTTGCAATTGCAAGCTCAGACTAAAGGTTTTTATGGAGGTAAGTAATTTTTAATTTTTCAAAACAAAAAACTTTTCAAAAAGCTTTGAAATAAAAATTGAAATATTGCAATTTTAGTTGAGATTATATGCTTATTTATTAAATTTGTCTATCAATATTAAATTTTACAGATTAACTTTTTTAAAATTATTAATTATTAATTTTTATGATATTATAAAAAAGTAAATGAAAAATTAATACCCACATCAGCTTTATTTTAGATAAATATTAATACAATAAGTTTCATATATATTGAATGTTAAACAAATGTTCTTAATTCACCTGGCTTTGATAAAAGATAATTTGTAAGAAATTAGAACAGTTTTTGCAATGCCTGTATAATTATCTTGTTGCAAATTGAATTATGTAAGTTTAAATACGGATAAACCGTTTTATTTATGGTTGAATTTTTATTTTATTTACAATTTTTAAATCTCGAAGAATTTAACATTTTATTTCCTTTACTAGTTTGCCAAAGAAAATAGTAAACTTTTTCAACCATAAATTTTAAAATATTTCTGTTCTGTTTTGAGCATCAGGATTTGATGATACTTTGACAGTAAATATTCCGCTGCATTTCATTGGCAGATTTCATTAACTTCTCCAATATAATTTTTATTGTGTAAGTTCAGCAATTTATTTATTTCAATTTTAGTTGGAGATTTAAAACTTTTTTCGACAATTTTGAACAATTTCAGGTTGAATTTTAGAAGTAAGTGATTTTCTCTTCATAATTTATGCTAATAGAATAAATCAAATTTAGTTTAACTTTTATTTAAAAAACAAACAAAAAAATACAGAAATTTATAACTTTATTTATCAAAAATTAGTTGCGATTTGGATTTTCGAAACAACATTGCACAATTTAAAAAATATTTGCTTTAAATTGTTGTGGTTTTAAATTAACTTGTCTCCCAAGATTACTATACAGTAATCGACATGAAAATCCTTCCATACTATCGGATGGACTAATTGTTTTTCTTTTGCAATGAAATATTAAAAAAGAAATGCTGATTGGCAACTTAACTTTAAAAGGTTCTATTCTGTTTTTAGAATTTATTAGCACGCACTTCAGAATAGAATTCTACAATAGATTTCGGCAACATTTCACAAAAATGAGATTGCGAATGCCATTTGAAAAACAAATCATGATATAAATATTTAGACAACACTCTTTCTAACTATTATACGAAACACAGTACAGTGTTAACCCGTGCTCGTTCACGATTCAGTGCGGGTTTTTATAACATAAAACTTCTTCTTTCTTCCAATATATATATTTATATTTATTTATATGTATATATTTATACATCATGAGCAGTTTATCGTTCATAATTTACAAACCTCGTTTTGCTCATGATTTAAATTTCTCGAGAGAAAACAGGACTGTCTAAGATACTTTGCAGCAGCCTGTGTACACGAAAAAGTTTCATCTAGACATCAGATGCTTTATTTAACAATGTCTTTCCTTTTTTTTAAATGCTAAAAACCATTCTTGGACCACGACTTGACAATACTGAAGAAAGCATGACAGAATTTCATCGCAAAAGCAAGTATCGTTTGACGTTGCGATGTTGCCACGCGATTGATAAATCATATTTAGAGAAAAAAGTCAAATCATGCTTTTACGTGACATGCATCTAGAACGGAGGTCCTACTTGAAATCTCATGCGCTTTTTGTCGGCTGAAAAATGACATGACATAACATAGTGCTTAACGCAATATGCAATTAAAGGGGCCTCTGTGACATCAAAATGATTCTATAACAATAGATTTTTTTCATCATTAACAAAAAAACAAAAACAAAAAAAAGAATTTATTCCTTTAAAATGATTTTAATCGCAGCTCTTTGTTTCAGACATCATTCTTTAAAATAAGAAACAAAAAATTAGTTCTATTAATTAAACGATCAAGCTAAGATATATTAATTGAGAAATGATTATAAAGTATTTCTAACAATGAGAAAAATAGAATTATATTCAATCTAAAAGAAAACAATGGGTTAAAATATGTTATACAAGATAACAGAATATTCTCCTTTTATCAATAAAACAGAATATTTTTTATCTGGCGAAATAAATTCTTTGACTGTTTTTCTTTTCTTTCTTTTTCTGTAAGCCAAACATTTGTTAAATCGAAATAATACATAAAAAATTAAATTAAATCAACATGAACTGTTTTCAGATCTCTAGAGTGATTTTTTCAAAATAATTTTTTTTCTGGCAATCTTCCCGTTTATATGATAATATTCGAAAATTTTACAGCAATAAAGTTGAATCCAGAAAACTTCCTGATGAGTTTTCTTTCTCT
The DNA here is from genome assembly GCA_026543865.1 of Argiope aurantia. NCBI lineage: Eukaryota > Metazoa > Arthropoda > Arachnida > Araneae > Araneidae > Argiope > Argiope aurantia. The sequence goes on along the minus strand of JAPMOR010048551.1, from coordinate 56,409 downwards.
GATTTTTTTCATCTTTGGATTTGAAAAAAAAATCACATCATACGCTCTAGAAATCCTTTGTGTGTATTAAAATATCAAGTGTTAAAACAAAATTTAATGATTTCTTAACCACGATTACATTATTTTCTATCAGACTTTCATTGGAATGTATACTTAAACTTTCACTAGAAGTGCTTTATTTATTGATTCATTAAATTTTCTTTTAACTGTCGGGATTAAAATGTTCTGAATGCTTACTCTTATTAGTACATTGTAAATGTATTGTATAAAATGTGTCAATACTGTATTTGAATATTATTGAATGCTGCATATGGGTATATATACAACATTCGACGGGGATTATAATGTGCTTGGTTAAGAACATCTATAAATAGCAAAGGACAGAAAGATGCTATAAATAGCGAAGGAATTTGAAATGAACAAATTTAATATTTTCAGAAAAAAAATTAACGTCAGTTTGAAAAACATTGATTTTAATTTACGAAAAGTATCAAATTCTGTTACTTTAAATAATGGAAATACCTTTAAAGAATAAATAAAATAATTTAGACCAATAAAATTTTAGTTCCGCTTTTTAAAGAAAAGTGTTCAAATTACCTAATAAAGGAATAGCCATAGATTTCAATCTGCGGCATTCAAATATTTTTGGGAGTATTAAGGACGTTTGACGATATTTCTATGCCTATAGGGTATTGCACAATATAGATCTTTGTCCACTAAGTCATGAAAAGTTAAAGTAGGTCATGTGATCGATTCTAATTTGTGACATACAAATGCGCTGGTTTGTCACAGGTGCGCTCATTGCTCGCTCTGATGAGATGCTGCGTTCTTTAACATGAATATAGAACTCTCTATATACAGTGCACATATAATACAGCGATATATTTCTTAACTTTGGGTTACCCTTAAGCAAATGCTTAGTATAATATTAACATAAATATAGTTCTACTAAAATTTAGGCACCAATACTCTGCCTAAAATTCAAATTTTACATAAATTGAAAAAAAATATCAAAATATAATAAAAAAAAAACAATGTAAAAAATACCAAAAATAAAGTCTTGAGGAGCAATGGAATAGTTTTTAGGTAAAATTATATTGTTAATTAACTCATTGAAATTATTATTACAATTCTTTTTAACATAAATTATTTTAAAAAAGATGGCGACTATTGCATAAACTGGTGTCGTAACTTTATTTTAAGTTCCTACAAAAATACTTTTTATTAAAAATTTCAGTATCTATCTAATAATTTAGTTATGCTAGTCATAATACTTGGATCACTGAAATCATAATTAATCAATTAATTTTAAGAGAAAAATTCTTAATTTGAATCTTTTAAACAAAACAAATAAAACAACAACAAAAAAAACTTGGACTTTCATTTAAATAGTCTGATACATATAATTAATTTTTTCTAGTGCATTTATTTTATTATAAAATTTCATTGCAATTCATCCATTAAATTTCAAAACATTTTTCTCTAAAAACAGCTGTTTCTGTTGGAATGATTAGTTTCTTATTTAATATTTAAAATAAATTAGCCTTTGAATAAAAAATATATATATAACTAAGTATGCGTTTTTGAAATAATTTAATAAGCGGTCTAATTAAATTTAATTATATGAAAAAAACTGAAATTAGTTGTAATAAAAAAAACTGAATAGCTTTGAAATTCAAAAAAAAAATCGTTTTAAAAGCCTAAACATCTAATTTTATAAACCGATATGATAAAAGTGATGAAGAACGCCCACACTTAAAATAATATTGAAATAAACATCACAAATTCCTAAAAAATATCAATTTTATAGAAAAATATAAATTGGTGCATCATTAATTTAAAATGTTTTATTATCAAGATAATTAGCTACTCTTTAGTCATTATATAACAATGTCTAATGACTTTTTCATCAAAAATATTTCTAATAAATGGCATAAATCTTCATAATAATACTTAAAATTTATTTGGTTCTATTTTTAAAATTTTCAGTACCTTGTTTTTGTTAAAATATATTGATACATAAATTAAATCACGGATAACTATTTTAAAAAGCAATCTTAAAAATTCTAAATCTAAATTTGCATTAAATAAATCTATTAATACATAAATAGCAACATATAATAATTAAATTGTGTATTTTTTTTAACTTTTATTTCCTAAAAAAGACTTAAAACTTTAATATTAGAGAACTACAAAAAGTTTCCTTGCAGCCCTTTGATATCAGTGTGGAAATAAAAGCATTAAGCAATACACTTTTTCATTTCTTTAATTTTTTTCATGTTTTTTAGTTTACTTTTTTACCACAATAATGTTTGTCTCATTTTTATCACTGATATCCGTTTTATACCACAAAAGTACGTAGCTATATGTTTTTAACCAAATTCAATATATTTAAATAATTAAATAAATTAAATCCAGCTGTTTCCGCAGCCGCGAGTCAGAGAACCTATTCTTAAGAGTTACCTTCATGATTAAGGATTCAAGGAATTCAATGTCAGTCTCATTAAAGTTGTATTAGAATGGAGTAAAACTTGCACAATTTTTCTGTTGGGTTGAAAGTACGATATTTCATTGGTTTAATCTATTTGTAAGTAAAAAAAAGTAATATTTGCCTCTCGCAGTGTCGTCCAGCAAGGAGAGAAAAATATTGCACAAAAATATCGAAGAATACAATGTGCAATCGTATCAGTTGCTTACAGTGTTTCGTATCAACTGTTTCTCAATAGCTGATTTGCTCGTAATCTTTAATGATAACCTCTTTGGCATCGATAAAACTGCAAAAGTTCCTTAATTTACAGAAACTATTCTTTCTTGTACCATAATACTTTATGATTCACAAAACTGTGGTTATAAAACAATTCTTTTTTTCAATTGACACTTTCTTGCGTCTGTCATTTTATTCATATTACTAAATAAATTCCAGTAATGAGCAATTGTGTTCTAGTCCTTCAAAAGTATTTCACAGCTACCACAATACTTTCAGACCTAAGAAAGTTTATGAATCTTGGTCATTTTTTATCCTTCAAAACCTCAAGCTACCGGATTTACTCCCGCATAACCATCGAATGGACCCGAAACATGATTCTGGTTCAGCAAGCCACCCCTGGAGGAAAGAGAGGAGTTGCTGTTGCCAGTGTTGCAGTTGACGTCAACGTCTCCTGCGACACTGATATAGCGGTTGGGGGTTCGATTGTGTCCAGGGTTGCCGCTCATGTGCTGAACCAGAGCACCCGGATCCAATGAGAGGTTGGACTTCTGGTTGGCTGAGCTTGATGGATTATTCAAATGGTTCTCATTTTCACCGACAGCGGGTGCCATAGGTAAGTCATCCAAAGATTTGATACTGGACATGCGATTCATTTGTTTACTAGCATTACCAGTTGCCACCATTCCATTCATATGCTGGAATTTTTTTCCTTTGGGGTTGACAATTTCGGTTTCAAGGTCATCAGTTGGTACCTATTAGAATAGAACAATAATAATATTGTATTATATTTCTGTTTTGGAATTTTTTTAGGAAAATGGATTTTTGAAAATGTAACTTGTAAAGCCAATGACATACTTTTCTGTACAATCCAGAACAGACGGAAAAGTTTTTTAGGATTGTCATGAATTTAAATCTGAAGTTAAAAAGGCTTTCTTTCTTCATGTTTATAACCTAAATTCCCGATCTATTTTAAACAATCTATTTCCTATATATCAATCAGAAATAAAACATGAGTAAACATCAAATGTTATTACTACATGGTATATTAATGAAACAGAAGTTCGATTAGGAAAACAATTAAAGCAATTAAAAGCATTAAAATAATATGCTGATTTCCACAATCGTAGATTCAACGGAATATTGATTTTATTTTTAACTGGAAGACGATTCGATTACTGAAACATGAATACATGATCTTCTGTTGGTGATATTGTTTCAAGAAGCTCAAAATAAATGGCATGGTAGAACGTGAGAAAAACTTCATACACATAAAAGTATGATCATATATCTTTGATATTGTATGTTCGAGAAATTTACAATTTTGGGACAGTAAAGAAGGTAAGGACATTCAGAAGGATTTAAAGATATATAAATTATAATCAGATGGATAATTTTTATATAGGATATGTTGGGTGGTGAGTATGTTCCTTTTGTGGTAATAAAAGGAACATACGATAGAGAGAAGGACTGTTGTGAAAACAATACAACAAAAAGAGATAGTGAAAGATTAAATATGCTATACCAGTTAAAGCAGAAGTTATTGAATCTTTAGATTCATATGATGGGCTCCCACAATAAATTCCTCCTATGATGTGTCTAAATAAGTACATACCGTCTTATTGTAATGTGTTGGCTCACCGTCTCTGAAATCCTAATTTTTTGGTGAATACCTGCACAAACTGTGACCTCTAAATTTTCTAGAGTTTTTCCCACAGATATTTTTCTTTCCAGGGATACATGAAGAATCAATTTACAGAAATACAATTTGATCAGCGAAGACATAGTTGCAAAAGTGATTACAGTAGCTACATTTATTTAGGAGAAGTTTTTTCTAGATGTCTTAGAGCTTGTATCTTTATCTCAAAAGACCATGCTCAATGAATTTTAAATGTTTGGTAAGCACCCAGTAAAATGTTTTGGTTTAGCCTTTTCTCCCTATGCTAAACCATGATAATTTAGCAGTGAAAAATAATTTTTTTTTATCAGAATAGCGGTCTACCTACGTTGTACACTTTATTTTATAACTTCGTTCTTATGATATTATTATGTTACAAAGATTTCTGCAACCTTCGTATCTGAGTTTGCAGATACATATTTCTGAAAAATATAGATTTGATTGATATACCTTTAGAGTTGTTAAGAGAAATTTTTACTCATCTTATATATCCTTCTCTAGGAAGTTTGAAGCATTCTTTGATCAAATTAATGGATCTTAATCTTAAAATTTAACATTAGAATGGTTTTAACCTTCATCAACTAAATTTGACAGTTGTAATTTGCATATTCGTAGCATTTGATTTATTTTATTTATTCACATAATATAGTGGAGGCCAACAAGAAAATAAAAAACAATTAATAAAAATACTTTTCACAAAAAATATAAAGACCAACCAATTCAGTTCAGACTCACTTCAGTATACCCCTGTTTCCTCATAGGGGTGCGGTTAGGGGTCCTCTCTCCGGAGGTCCCCCATTGAGGCTCCGTCGGAGTATCTGGGGTCATGAAGTTGGTCTCGGAGACTGTGGTCGGCCTCGTCGAGGGAGTGCTGCCCCTGTCTTCCATCTCCAGGAACTGTTCCGTGGAGGTTCTGCTCGGGCTGGACATGAGCTCCGTGTTCAAACTGTAGGAAGAGTGAGGGGTCGGTATTAGATAGTCTTCGGAGCCGGGAGACAGGAGAAGGCCAGGATCGGGTCGCTGTACCTAGAGGACGAGACAAGGACCGCTAGTGAACTACCGTGAGAGAGGACAGGCAATGACTATGGACCATGCAGTCACACATCTAGGGAATGTTTCATGCTCTAATTTTTCTGCAGGAAAAATAATTAAGCGTACAAATAGGAGAATAATGCAATCTCTTCCCTTATGCGAGAAGACATAGCTTGAACTTTTATATATTAAAGCATGCGATCTTGAATATAAGTCAAATTTTTAAACATGCATAAAATGACAATCTGACAAATATGTTTAAAATGTCATTGTCCTATACTTCTGTAGTTCAATGAAATTTTACTACCTTTCAATAGCATAAAACCATTGCTGATTTCTAAATTTCAGTTTTTTCAACTTCAACACTGAACAATGTTTTTGGTATAGATGAAAGAGTGGACACTGGGGAAAATTCTAGATTATCATTCTAATATAATTTTTGGTATGGACAAATATAAACCGCAAAAAATAATTTTTAGGAATTACATGATTATTACATCAACATACTAAATATATTTTAAAGCCATGGCAATATTTGTGCAATATGGACATCTAAAGTGGATTTATATTTAATACTAAATTTTAATATCTAATTCCAAAACCGTGAGTTATGCTTTTTGCTATTTTTACATAAACATGCTAAAAGAGGGGAAATTAAGAATAGATATACTAAATAACGCAGTTCAGATTTAATTATTAATTTAAATTGAAAAATAATGCAATAATTAGATTATACATTAAGGTTTTTCGCTTTATTGGCAATTTGATGCATAAAAATATGTAAATATATAGAGAAAATTGGATATATTGCAGAAATTCAGAATATTTTTTTTATTTATTAATCTACACTGATTATAAATTAATAATATCTTTATTCGTCCTCATTTCTTGGAGTGAAATAAGTGCCTAATGTAAGTAATGACATATCTATTAGTCCTTCTGTAATTAGATTGAATAATATAAAAATTTTGGTTTTTCTAGAATAAATATCTGGAGGAGGATAATTTAAAAATCCACATAAAACATGCGGAAAATGGACTTGCTATTATTTAATCGCTTTTTCCCGAAAGAAAAAAAATAAATGCTTCATATTTTTCAGACATTTCCTCTCAAAATTTCTCGAATACATAAAATAATACCTTTATTTTTCGAATAAAAATTAGTTTTTTCATAAAAAAAAGAAAATATATTTATATATCTGGTTGATTTCTTTGATCCAGTTTTGTTGACTTAAAACATAAAAATTTGCACCAAATTATAACCCTTATAGACAATAAAGTATTAGCATTCTATCCTTGAACTTTGTTTTCTAAGTGTATAGGGTAAGCGAGCATTTTCATTCCTTGCACAAGAACAGCCATAGGTGCAAAACACTGGCTTAAGCATTGAATGATTAAAAAAAAGCAGACAGACAAGTATCAAACAAGTATCTACAAGAAAGAAATTTCTAATAGATGTCATAAAATGACAATTACCTGCAAACATCCAGCTCCGTCCTCTTCCCCGGGTCTCATGACGGTGGTGTCCCTCTCCATGGAGGGTGCCCTCTGAAACACAGGGAGGGCTGCGTTGATCACATCCGGATCCTGTAATTTAAAGTGGAAATTAGTTTTGTCTAACTATCATTATCTAACTAGGCAAGTAAGACGGCTGAAAATATGAAATTCTTTGCCATTTCAGAGATTTAGTGATTTCAAATGGGCATTCAAATTGACTGTATATCAGTAGTGAATGGCAATTCCTTTCTTTAATAAAATTTGAGAAATGTCTTAACTGAATAAACGATTTCAGTTTTGTTTTAAAGTTATATCACAAAGAATATCGATAAAATTTAATAAATTTTCTATTTTGGAGATTGATGGCTTTATGATTAAATTAAAAATCCCCAGGAAATCCCCTTCAATATTTTGATTTTAATATATGAGCTTGGAAATAAGATAATTGAAAGCATGTATGACAGTATATCAAATCAACGAAGCATTTAACTTAAATTCTATTCAAATGAACAAATTAACTTTAAATATGTTAGAACTACATTTGTGATTCATTGTTTTTGCCTTTTACATTTACTCAGTTTTTACCCTTTTTGCCTTAAATTTAGGTTGTCATTATTTATACAATATGGCGATGCTTTAATTTTAAAGATAGTTTCAATTTCTAAACGAGAAGAACCCTTCTGAATAACGTCTTGGGTACATTAGAAACTGATTATTTCTATTTGGATATTTTTAAACATTCTTTCAATGCTCTTTGTCATATTAATAAAATATTTTTTACATTCTAACATCTTTAATTAAAAAAACCGTTCAGTTGTTCTGTGACTAATATTTTGAATATCATTATTTAATCCACGTTATTTCAATGGCTGCCTCTTGAAAGATCCGACAGCCAATGATTCTCGAAAATCGCTGATTGGTTTAACATAAAGAAATTCGAAACCTTGATAACTCAGTCAATTTTAAACACAGAAAGATAAAAAAAATTGTTTAAAATATAAAGTCTTACTGTAAATCTAGAATATTTTATGAAATATTTCTTAGATACAAAATACAATAAATTATTTTTGGCCAGTTTTGAAGGCAAGAGCGTAGTCTTTTGAACTATAGTCATTTGCTTTGATACAGTAATAAAAGCATCGACTTCTTGCATTTCTTCCGAGAGTTTCTTTGGGTAGGAATTGAACGAGGCTAGTAAACCCAACATGAAGACGTGACGATCGTGCTGCCATCTGTACTCATCTACTTCGAATTATTTTTTCTTTTCTTTGTTCGAACGCATTTGATAAATCTATTGTTTACTAACGCAATCCCGCACACTTGATTCTCTAATTCGAATAATACAGACACTCTAAGATTCTCTGCAATGTCAGATTTCTGACTAGACAGACTTGAAAGCTGTTTAAGGCCTTTAGGCCGAGTATGGGAAGCAACAAGTCAATTAAATAGCATTATTTTTCTAATAAACTTATTTAAATAAGTAGAAATATTTAATACTTATTATGACAAATAAATAAGTTTGTGAAATATTTAAATTCTGTAAATTATAAAATATTGGACAATGTTAAGATTTTATCAAATACAATTGGCCAGGTTCTATTTTTTTTTGTAATTAAAATATTTAACAACCAAAATATATGGTTTAATAGTATTATGCACAAATGTGTATGTTATGTAGTCTTCATTCTTAGTTGCTAAATAAAAACAAATACTTTATAAAGTTTATAAAATAAAACATTAACATATTAAAAATGCGTAGTAATGTGAAAAAGAATTGCCCAGTTTATTAAAAGAAGAATATTAAAATGCGCACAAACTAAAGCTGCAAAATATCTAAATCCGTTATTGATTCTCTATAATATTCTATACAACTGTACATCATTGCATGCACTGCGAGTACTTTGCAATATCTTCCAACCATAAAAAAGAAGAAAAATTCTTTAACTGTTTCTATTAATTAAGCTTCTTAAACTGTTTCTTTCTCTCTCTCTCTCTCTCTTTGTACTTGACTTTGGCAACCAGTTGGTTCGTCGCTTAAATATTGGTTACTAAAAATTTTACATCATATATTTTTTTTAAGTAATTTACTATTGTTATGCCTTCGTCAGTTTCTTTAAATTTCAAATTTTGATAGTTATGTAAATTTTTAATGCCTTACTGTTCATTGTGCTATACGCATCCTTAATTTTCAGTCATTTCGGATAAAATGTGTATTTTAATTTGAAACAGTAAATGAATAAACTTGAATTAATCCAGTAACATGTTTACTGAATCAAAGCCGTTCTTTAAAAAGTACAAAAACAGGCAGAAAATCATTCATTTCTGAAGTTCGTAAGTTCTGTCGAACATATTTCACGAGTTATTTAATTAATTAGAAGATAATTAAATAAAAAAAGTATGATTAAATAAATAAAAAATATGACATACTATAGTAAGAAAGCTAAACATCAGTCTCAAAAAGCTATACAATAAAAGCGCTTAAAAATGTGTATTTTTGCTTACTTCTTAATTTAAATCTTAGCTGTAATTAATACAGTATTTAAAAATTCACGCCTCATACTGGAACCCACTGAACACTAAAAAATAAAGCGAATTTTCATAATTTGCTCATGGAAAAATGTCATGGTGAAATATTCGTTACAACAAATAAAGCCATTCGAGTTTCATTTTAACGAAGAAATAAATTATTGTAAAATACGCTTAGACTATTTAAAAAAAATTAGCATTATTGTATCATAGAAAAAATAATTTTTTGGCTATAATATTTTGGAAAATTTTCGCCGTAAACGTCAAAATATTGCTCCATTTTTAATTCATTATAATTCTAATTGAAATTTTTTAAAAAACTGCTCCATGGTGCTCATTTTAAATTTCCAAAGCTCATATGTCCCAAGTTCGATAACCCATATCAGACGGTCTGGCCTACAGAACACACGCATGATGCGCGCAGACACATATATTCTCTTTTATTAACTGAATAAATATAAATTTATTCAAAAATACTCTTAAAATTTGAAACCTTCAAATTCTATAACATTCGAATCAGGCAAGATAATTTTATTTTTTATGAAATCACAAGAAAAATTAAAGCTAAATTTCATTCATAAAAATTTATTGTAATTTTAAAATACTGCTGCTCAATTCTTAGATAACTTGCAAAATGTGGAAATCGATTTTATATCATTGCAGACTGTACAATTAAACTTACGGCATCTAATTTTTACAGAACTTGTAAAAATTCTGTTTCCATAATTTTGAAAATTCCACGTCCAGAGTTGTGAGAGGAGCTATAGATATGCCATGAATGAAGTCTTTTTTGTAGCGGATTTTGAAGTTTCCATTATTCTCGAACTTGAATTCACATTTTCAGGACTTTCAACAATATATTCCATTTTAATTTGCGATCGTCTGAGAGATCATTTTGTCATTAACACTTGCTATATAATATTTAAACGTTAAGAGAAATCAATTTATTTTATCAGTTTCCATCTTTCGTTTCGAATATATTTTTGCATAAGTTATTCCATTTTCACTTACCTGCATACAGTAGCCGAGTCTTTCAATGATCGTAGTAAAGTTGGGTCTCTCATCCGGATGTGGATGCCAACACTGCATCATGATGTGATATCTGAGGCAAAAACAAAATTTCCTCAATAATTATTAACACATGGAAAAACAGTATTTCAAGAATTTAGAAAGGGAATTTCATTTCCCAGTAAAGAAAATGATTTGATTTACGAAAGAGGGTATATATCTTACAATACAAATAAAAAAATCTATCCTAATAATTATTGAGATAAAAGCACTGATCATAATGCTAATAGAATAAATGAATCAGATGAGGGAGAAAAATAAAAGAAACCAATTCAATGCACAAGTAAGAACTGAAGTAGTTTTTATTTATTGCTTTACATTTCCGATTGCTCTGTTTTAGCAAGTTTAATTAAGTTTAATTTTAATTAAGTTTTTCATTATATTGTAGTAGAAAACGAAGTGGAAGTAGTATTTGCTTTGATAATACAAAAATGCAATATATTTATAAACAATAAGCTATTTCCAGAGAAAATGATGTAAGAATGTAGAGTAAAAGGCTTAGAGTTGTTCCGGGAACATATACAATCTATGAGTTAATCTCGTACCATATTTTGTAACTCAGTGGCAGTGGATGTGAAAGATGGATACTTTGTTCCAGTGCCATTTACTCCCTCTTCGTCATTGCTTATACCTGAACGATTTCGAACTGAACATTGCTTAATACAAATTATTTTTTTGATATTCTAATGATAATTTGATTTTGCAGTTCAAAAATGAAATGGTAAATATCACGGCATTATTTCAATGCTTTAATTGTGAAGATAATTCTGGCAACTGACTGACATACTTTTCGAATATCTCTAATATTGCCGCATTAAAAATAAGCAATCGACTCTCCATAGCCTAATGGTCTCGTGATCAAGAGATCGTGAGTTTGAGTCTCGCTAGAGGCGAATAAGATTCAAAATTTGTGTAAATATTTTTCCTTGATTTATGTTTTCCTTTATTTCGAGTTCCAAAAGATTCTGGAACTTTCTTTAGTTTACCAGATAAGTGCTCAGGACTTTTCTTACTGTTTCCAGAAAATTATTCTGGAACTTTCCCTGCTGGTATAAAAGCTGAAGATCTCTCAATCACGGTGTTCTGAGTTCAGAGTTGAGCTAATAAATTGGTTTAGCTTTACTTCCTGTGTGTCATTTAGTTCCACACTAAAGTACCTACACGGCAATATAAGCATAAAAGAAAAACACTTACCCGTTTTAATCATCGAACCATTCCTAACGTTTGTGTAAAGGTAAATTTGAATTATACAGGAAATTTCGGACATTTTTATAGTACAGTACTTAGTGTTATTATGCCATAAATTCTAATCACTCCCGGCTAAATTTCCCTTCCCAAGCTTTGATATCTGGAAAAAAGAGTAGAATCTGCAATGAAGTAAACTGTTCCAAATGGATTGCAAAAAAACTTTTTTTGTCACATTTTGCTTTTAATTAAAGCGGTTTCCGAAATAATCGAAAATTTCACCCTTTCATTCGATAAAAATTACAATTAATTTTTATTACTAAAAAATGCAAATAGAATTTCGCTTTATTAAGTTTAAAAGTTTCCGAATTTTCATATTCACTCCTCAAGAATTGTCCATATATCCTCTGAATTCTCCGATAATGTCGAATTGAAAAATTAAAGCACTCATTTCTAATTATGACGAATTTTCATCAAAAGATCACATTTAAACAGTTAAGAACACGGCAACATTTCTCCTCCTGTTGCTTTTGCCATTTAATATGAGATGCGGGAAGACAACAAAGATGGTTGAAGAACAAGTAGAAAGAATTTAAGGATTTTTATCGTTTGACTGTGCTTTTAAATAGCTTTATTCAAAAGCTAGTGGATCGATGCAACGACATTTTCATTCGGCTTCTTTGACTGCTGCAAATTCTCTTGCTTTTCTTCAGAGTAGAAAACAAATGTGGAGCAATTGCCTCTGAAAGACATCTCGGAGTTCAATCTATTCGGACAAGGAATCTCTGTATTGGATCGAAGTCACACCTCTACACAGACGATACCTAGGTCTCTAATGGTAAATTTGACTGGTAGAAGATGTGACACTTTATTTTGGTTCAAATTCTTGACTTATTAATTAATGAAGATGTTCTAGACTAGATGGATTAAATACGATTTAATATTCAAATATTCAGAATGTATAACTTCATGTAAAGTTATATGATGTAATGTAAATTTCACAAAGAATTTGTTAACGTTTGATGAGGTTCAGACACTAAAGTTAGGTTATAGTAATTTAACCATTAACTATTATCAAGATTTCTAATGGCTTGTCGATAAAAACTACTTGATCACTTTTCCCATATTATTTATTTTACTCGAGGCAATATCGTTACAAAGAAGCAATGCAAATAATATTGTTTTATCATTTAAATAAAAAAACTAACGTTATTAAATGAAAGAAGTGAAAATAGTTAAATACAGACAAATACACTCTTTGAATTCAAATTGAATAATAATAAAAAAAATTATCAGATTTATTCCAACATTTTTTGTCACAAAAGGAATTTGTCCTTCCTTTCAGTCTGGATTAAGTAAAAAAAAAATCAAATAAAACGAAACAGTATCAAAATGTATCACTATCTATAAAAGGTACCCTGAAAATAGAACATTTTCCAAAATACCTAAGATTGTCAACTCTATCTTTTTATAGAAAACTCCATGTTTGAATATATCCATTAATATTTTTGAGAATATAATGGAACTATTTTGAACTTCATTAACTTTTTCCTGTCGCAGACTGTTATAATCATTCACAAAGAAAATATTTCTCTTTTAAGGCGTGATATTGTAATGGCCATTGAAGAACTATCTCAAACACCGCAGACTTTTAATGTACATTTGTAACGCAAACTAATTATAGGAGGATCAAATTTTAAAAAATCAATCGAAAAGAAAGGTCATTAAGATATACAATATTTGCAAAAGTCTGCATATAGAAAATAAAAACATTTTTTAAATCTCGTTAACTTCAAAGAGGCGGTTTGAGAAAACTGCGAGATCTAAAAGAATAATTTTTTTCACATTAAAAGGCGAAACAGATTTCTACGAAATATTTTGAAATTTATTCAGATAGAGAAAGAAACCAAATATTATTCAGTGGGAGCGCAAATTCACAGAAAGGTTCATTCACTGTTGACTTAAATAATTGGTCCACTTTTTAATTTGGAGAATTTTCAGATTGAAAGCAAATATTTTGTTTTAAAAATATGTGAATTCGTTTGATTTTTTCATCATGCTAATTATAAATCTATTCCGTTGTTTGCATGCTACGGAAATATATCAAATATTTGTTTGGAGATGCTTTTAATAGGCTCCTTTCAATCTTCTATGTAATGTTGAATCAAGAGAGAAAATAGCAGCAACTTTTATCTTAAGTTATAGCAGTTGATTTGTAGAGAGACGACATCTTTTGACATTGAATTTAAAACTTTCTGGAGTTCACAGCTTAGGCAATCAATTTGTTCTCCGGGAGTATTGATTGTATTTAAATTAAATATATTATGCATATAACTTTCATTATATTTGTTATTCCCTCAAAAATATATTGAGAATCATAATGTGATAGGTATTAAAGCCTAGTTATTTTGTTAGTTTAACCAGCTTATTGTGCAAATGACCATTCTTAACAAAGGCAAGTCTCATACTGCCACATGTCTTTCATGTAACCTTTGGAGATATTAAATATAGTCAGTTTTCAAATTCCATCAATCATGTAATTAAATATTTGATGAAACAAAGAAAAGAGTTTGGATTTCAGCACTACAATAAAACATATTGTTAAACATTATGTAAAAAATTCTTTTGAGAATTGCCAATATTCAGGTAAAAGTCAATGAAGTGAAAACCGTAAGCTAAAAATATAATAGTCTAAAGATAAAGATATAATAGGAGTCAATCAAATATTATTTTTTAAAGCAGAAATGAAATTCGTAACAGAAAGCTACTGAAGTTCTTTTCAAGAAACATCAATCCTAGGAAGCTAATAACACTGTTTTGAAGAAAAATCATGGCATTTAAAGCGGCGCCTTTAATTTTCTTTCCTACAAATGATTAAAAACAACGCTTAGAAATTACTGTCGTCCACCACTAAAATATCTTGACGCTTCTTGACGTTTGCCATCTCCACAAAAGACAAGAAGCGTCAATATCAAATAACTAGCGATAAATTGAGAATTGAAGATGTTTCTTGAAGATAACATATCATCATGTTCAATCCTTTGATTACCAAGAACCTGCAGCCTCGTAATCTTGAAATGTGGGATCTCCCTTTTCAGAAATAAGAGAAATATCTATCCCCCCCCCAAAAAAATGCAATGGCTGTTCATATTCTTAAGGGGGGGGGGATATGTTTATAAGAGGTCTTTGCCTATCTAATGACTGTCAAGTGAATATATATAGAAGAAAATGGATTAAGCTCTCCTACTTTGTTCTATATTGAGTCATTCTGAATTTATTATCCGCCTCTTCTTCCGTTAAGTGTGAATAGTTGAATATCAATACTCATTTTATTTCGGCCATATATCGTACTTTGCTTGAAGGGATGTTTCGAGAGCATGTATTGAAAAAATATAGTCATTCCCTAAGATGATTAACATTAAAATTCTCAGTTTATATGCATGATAATAACGAACGTTAAGAAAACTAGTGCCAAAACAATAGCTTTGACTTTTATTTTAAAGAACTATACTTATAATCGCACAGGAGAAAATGCACAAAAAATCTATTTTTTGTAATTTAGTCTGTAAGTCTTGTGAATGGTTGTTGTTTTTCTAGTTGGCAGTTTCATTGACAATATCCAGGAGAGTCTAGCAGTATCTGGAAGCATACATTTGCCCGATTCTATATTCTTCACAGAAGAGTCCAGGCTCATACGGGAGAGTTATTCATGTCGTTAGATGATCTAGAAGGAACAACGCACCAGGTACAATCAATACAATAGTATTGAAAGACACAGCTAGAGGTGGTTGAAGAATGGTTTGGCCAGGGATCTTCTCTCTTGGTGGTCACACTGATCTGCATGTGTTCCATAGAGGAACTTTCAAAGCTGTGAGCTATCAAGACGAGATCCTTAATCCATATGTCCATTCATTTGCCGCTACAATCGATAAAGATTTTCTTCTGATAGATGACGATATCCTATCGCCCTGAGCTCGGCTTATTGAGAACGATCTGGAGAGTCACTGTATGAGAAAATGTGATAGCCAGTTTGATTCCCGCTTCTGAATTCGATAGAACAACTTTGGAATATTTTGAAAGACAGGTTTCTGCTTTAAGATCTTCTCCAAAGTCGTTAGATGAGCTAGAACAAGGATTACTCCGATGTCTGGTCTTTGCTTCCAATTTCCGAATTAATTCTCAGCGCTGAAAATTGATGCCGCTAATATATTGAAGCTAGGGGTGGACACTCTCTGTACTAGAACCCATTTTTTCAATGTTTCCACAACATCTTTCCACATAAAATTGTGATGTACTGTTTTGTCCAAGAATGGAGTTATCTGCCAATAATGAATATTTGTTTTGAATTTAAGAAATTTTCTATATCGCATTCATAAAAAAAGTGCTTAGTGCACATGTATTCCAAACTTCTTGTTTCTATGTTCTTTCATTCTCAAATTAGACGCAAAAGAGATGTTGTACCTTAACTTTTGGAGGACATTGTATATCTGTAAATGATGTTTCTAACAATAAACGATTTCATAATTGTATAAATAACAAGTCTGAGCTCTAGATATTGAAAATTTTATGTAATTTCTTTAGTTTAAATTTTTGAAATAAAAATTTTGTCTTGGTAAAAATTTCCAACATTCTTGTACATGTGAATGCTAAAAAAGAACGCACGCGACAATCTGCCCTGTTGGAGTAAATCAGTCAATTTTCATCCAAATCGCCATGACTAGACGAAAATCGCACAATTCTAAAGACATGACGTCAGTAAAAATAACGGGCTAGCATTATATGGACGAGTTAAAGTTACAGTGGTGCAAGTCATTTTTGAAGTTAAATTCTAATTCTAAATAATTCACAAAAGATATGAAATTCGACACTCAAGTTACAATTGGATCCAAGGAGCCCTTAAAACGATGATATTACAGCTTTTTTATTGTAGACTAATTCATTACATTTTGTGATATATTGTTTACTTGTAAACGAAAACAGAATTCGACGTAAACCACTGTAACTCTAAGCTGTCCATTTAATACAGAGTTTTTTTTTCCTTAGGCAGACCTTGGATAAAGAATTCTATTATTTTTTCCATTGGGTTTTCAACTTTTGAAGATGTAGACTCCTACAAAAGCATTTTGGGATTTCAACGTCAAAGTTGATAGCAAGATTAAAGTAGATTCTTTGTCAAAATATCGTTTTTATTTTTTCGATGCTCTTTAACGTGAGTAAAATAAACATTGACATAATATTTATTTTCCTCACGTACAAACAAGGGTCAACTTTAGGTCCAATTTTATCAAAGAATACTTCCACTAGTTTCAATTTTGAAATACTCGATCGGTAACATAGTTTCTGAAGAAAACGATATTAGTCTATGACTAATGAAATGAAGTTATTTGGATTTAATGATTATTTGAATTCTGTTATTATCAACTGTAAACATTAGGATGTCTACATGTTGCTTTGGTTATTACATTAGGGAAGTATTGAATATCTGAGACCAAAGAATATTTTAGGTTGTCTTCTCTGGAAATTGTTGATTTCTTAAGTTGAAATTTAATCACAGAATACTGTCAGTACCAGAGATGTCAAGTTCTAGATCGATAACTCGAAGCAGTTTTTACAAAGGTGTGCTAAACAACGTGACCAAGAATATAGTTTATCCAAAAGCTTTGGAGTAGTAGTTTTAATTCTTATTAATCAATGTGAAGCATACTAAAAATTTTTAAGGTCGTAAATACAGGAACTGAAAAAAATTTCATCATAAAAATATATATAAATTGAATTTTTCTTGAAGAAGAAATAAACGTAGGCAGAACCATGGATATAGCGAACAAGTGAAATATAAATCTTTATATCATACATAGCATTTTTTCCAATTAGTAGAATATGTCTGTCTCTAAGAGTTTCGAAATTAACTATTAGGCCATGAATAGAGTAAACACACTGTATACTGAAAACTTTGTTGACACATTCACTGCGGCCTGAATGCTGGAGTGCCCTTTCTTCCGTTTCTTAGTGACGAAACGCTCTTCTTTCTTTCGAAAGGGTAAGGTGACTGAAGAAAAAAAAAAGAGCATCCCTGCATGCTTACCGCAATGAATGTATTAATCTGAAAATAATTAGATCTTGAGATTGTGAAAGAATTTAGGAATTTACTTCTCCGACGCTGAAATAAGACCTATTAATGCAATGGCGCTTGTTTATATGTAATATCTGTCAGTCTAATATAATTTTATAATTATAATCGTCCCAAAGATCAATGGGCTAGATCTATAAAATTTTGCATCTGATATTAATAAAAAGAATGCAAATATATATCATATTTTAAAATCACTCTAAAGATAACAATAATGCTGGCCACATGATTTACCACAGATTAGCGTAGTAGAAAAATATCCTTAGGAAATGAAAGGCAAAGTAATTTCTGTAACTTGTCATTAGCAAAATATACAATAAAATGTTTGAAATATTAATGTCTGTAAAATTTCATATTCCATGAGGAAATATACGTGTTAACAAAAAAATACTTGTTTTTATATGTGCAAGAGTGTTTCAATTTAAATAGTGACAACCATGTAATTATAACCAATACGACATTGGTACGAACTTAAACCGTCTACTGTTTTAAGAATCTCTGGAAAAGTTCGGAATTAAAAATTTCTGAATGATCTTTATTTCCTTAGAAAACATAAGTTGGAAAGTATAATTGAAAGTATGGACTGAAAAAACAACAACCTAATTATAGGTTGTACTGGGCATGCTAAAAGCGATAGAACGCTTCATAAACAACCTAATAATGTTTCAAGTATTCTATGATTTCAACGTAATAAGAAACAAGATGTACACAACATTTGAGAATATCAAACTAATATCTAAGTTGCATCGAATGTAATTGTACGGTTGTTACAGTTGAATTTCCAACCCTACAATTTGGTTCGAATATTCTCTTCTTTACAAAATTCGAGATCATATTGATTCAATCTTTCTCACGGATTTTACTCCCACATTGCGAAATAGAATCTTTTTAGGATCGCATATTTTGTCCCTCAAATAGATGTCATCAGAATTGTCCGCTCTGGCTTCTCATTTTACAATTATAAATTTTCTCATTTTACAATTAAAAATCTAGAATTGCTTGAAAAATTCAAAAGATGGAATTGTATGTCTTGCTTCGCATGGGCATTTAGCCTGGCGATGAAAAGATTACTCTCAAAAATTGAGTTCTCGCTCTTCGTTTTACCTTAGATAACTCAAAATTGTTGAGCTTATTTGAGTATTAAGATACCTTTTAAAACTTTTCTCTATATATTTTACATATATAATATATTTTACATTATAAGCATATTTTATTTCTTTTAAATATTTATTTTCAGATATTTAGAAAAAATAAATTTCTCCTGGTGAAAAGCTGTGTGAGAAACATCGGTTCCAACAGCATATTTCCTTTATTTTATTTTTTGAATAAAAAGATTTTGAATACACAATTGCAACTTTAAGAAAATGATTCGCATCTTACAAAACAACAATACATATTGTTCGATTCAAAGAGAAAGAAAAAATCCTATAGAAACGAATTCTAAAAGTTCTCGAACGGGACACTAATGAAGCCTATTTCTCCCGAAGCCCAATACTCACAGGAATTCGTCTCCAAACGGTAAAAGAACCGGAACTATGCAAAATAAATCTTTCCTCTCTTGTTATCGAAAGACCATTGTATGTAACCTAGCAGCGGTATTCGAAAAAGAAGCAGAATAGTTATTGCCTTCGAGAACTGGAAATGTGCCTTACATTTTCATTCTATAGGGTATGTTGAATTCCTATAAAACGAACCACAAAAAAAAATCTTGCTTGTATGGCAGAATAAATTGGGCCAAATTCAGGTTATGTTATTTCGGAAACTTCTTGGTTTTTCTACTTGAGAATTTCCTTTGCTCAATTCGGAACCTTAATGCTAGAAATGTTTTAATCAAGTTCGGGGGGGGGCAAGTATTTTTAAAAATGTTTTTGTCACTTTAGTGACGAATAAACAGGTGTTTTCAGTAAAAGCTCACAAAGAAGTGAATAAAAGCATGTAAGAGGAAAAAAATTTACCGTATTTCAGTTTCACCTGACTTCAACACATGCTCGAAAATCTGGATTTGTCAACAATGCAGACAATGGTGTGTGGGCGGAATGTAAAGGGAAGTGCTTTGTGTTTAAACGAGCATTTTTTTTTCGATTCCGTGTCCCTTTCTTTCAATTCATCTAATATTTTTTGAATGTTCGATATTTCTTACTTGTCGTATTAAACTTAAAGCATAAAACAATTATAGAAAATGCGAGTCTAGTCCGAAATTTGTGTCAAGATAATTTTGGGATTGATTAGGATGCATTCACTTATCCTTCTATTAGTTTTTTTAAAGCACTCCTAATTATAGCAATGATAACTCATACACAAAAATAAATTGAAACGTTGTATAAATCCTGTTGCTGAGACAATGAAAAGCATTATTTCAAAATATACTTGAAAATACCTTGAGAAGTGTATTACAATTAGTGAAAACTTTATGCTAAAATAAACTTGATATCTGTGGAAAGTTTATAATTTTAATTTTATAGTAGTATTAAAATAATTTTTCATTAAATACACTTCTAATTTATTGAGAAAAATATTATATTTTTGATTAATTTTTAATTAACATTTTTAATTTAATAAAATATTTCTTAGTGAGCATCTATTGCCCAAAAAGTAACTACCTGTCAAATGTGATAGCCCATAGTGCGATGATCTATCCTGTATAGAGTTTAGCATGATTTTAAAATATGCATATCATATCAAGTAAATCGCATGACTCGCTTTACAGATAGAATGCCAGTTTATATATATTAGAAAATTAAAAAATTCCTTAAGACTGAGGGCAATATATTTAGCGTAGTTATAATTTAAATCGAGCTGTTTTGCTATAAAAGGAATCTCAGATCCTATGCTGTAATGCGATGAAGTTAGTCTTGTGAAAGAAATAATTGACAACCTTCGTAATTGTATTTTGCTTTTACCAAATATTGAACTGTTTATTTTCTTCCAATATTTCTGTGTTTCTTCATTCTTTTGTGGTCATCATTTTCGGTAGCACTTTATTAATAAGATAAGATACATAAATATACTTCTCCGTCATTGATAAAATTCCTGTATAAAATTCTTGAGTTTCCCATATTGATAAAAAAAAATCCAACCAAATCCATTTTCAAAACTAGCACAAGCCAGATAAACAAGCCAGATAACATTAAATGGGTCACAAAATTACAAAAACTTTAATTTTTATAGAAACGAAAGTTATCTCCCAAAGAGACTATAAAAAAGAACGATGGTAAAAATACTAGTTGTTACTTGACATTTCGCATGTCTTCTCTGCTAACATAAATCCTTCTCTGAGAAATGCCAGAATATTAGCTGTTGTTAATAGACAGATTGTTGCATGATTGTAACTACTTCAATCGGCATTTGATGATTAATGTAATGCATTATTAAAAATAGGAAATTTTAAAAACTAAACAATGAAATTTTTGTTAAAATTTTCTTTGTTGTTTGTTTCCTTTGTTTTTATTATTTTTGTTGGTCTATGAAGATATTTGTTATGGGCTGTTAGTTTGTTATGATTAATTAAATCCTTAAGCCTTCTTTCCCTTAATTTCAACATGGTGATAATTACAACCATAATACTGGTATCTAAATATAGAAAAATAGCTACACGCTTTGGGATAAGACTATTTTATCCTGTTCTAATGATGGGATTTGGATTTTGCAGTTTTTTTAAATCTTTAAAACGTGCGAGATATGGAAAAAAAATCAATCATAAAATTCTAGAAAATCGTAAATTTTGCAGAAAACAGATCTTGCGCACATTAATAATATGATTACAGCAAATAAAATGAGCAGTTATTTGAATGTGCCTTCAAAATCCGAGTCGTCACAAAATCATACTTACCTGCAATAAGTTTCAATTACCTTTCTTGCTGCTACAATGCGCACCTAGAAGGATCAACCTGCAATTCCCCTCGCAAAATGTGTAGCATGCAAGGTGACATGCTTTTAATTGACTTTTTTTCTTTATCATTAATCAGTTTTGAATTTCATATTGATTTTTAAATTTTGGAAAAATTATCAAATTTTTCTTATGTAAATATTTTCAAATCAAAAAGGAATTGCGAGTGAAAAAAAGCACAGAAATTCTGAGCACAGAACACAGAGATTTTGATCCTTTAACTCTTTTTCTTTAATTTAATACAATGAAGAATTTTTGCTCTGCAGAATATTTTAAAAAGTTTTATAAGATATCCCACGAAGCGAGGATATCTTATAAAACTCTATAAATCTGAACTTTGGATTCCTGAAATCATTTGAAAGACATTCGATTTTTATGAAGAAACATGCAATAATTTAGAGAAAAAGCTTTCTTTCCCTACAATCAGAAAGAAAATTTTGTTCAAGAGTCATCCTTTTTTTAAAATTGAGACAACCAATAACATCGCATTTATAATACCAAAGAATAAACATTTCTGCGTCATACTTACACTGGAGCTGGGCAATTGGTGGGAGGCTCCAGACGTCCACCAGATGTCACTAACTGCATCACTTCTTGGTTACCTCGGCCGGGATATGGCATGTAACCGAGCGATATGACTTCCCATAAAAGCACCCCGTACGACCTTTAAAAAAGAAAAAAGAAAAGAAAAGAGCCTTTATTTATTTATTTTTGTAAACTTTCGAAAGTTTCTAGACACATATAGAAAAGACAATGCCGCTTATTTTCTGATTTTGTTGTGAAACTTACCAGACGTCCGTCTTGGAGGTAAATATTCCATCGAGAAAAGCCTCTGGTGGCATCCATTTGACAGGTAGCATTGCCTTCCCACCTTTCCTGTAGTAGTCAGCTCTGTTAACAAAAATGCGGTAACATTCAATACATAATAATTTAACTGGTAAGTTAGGAAAGCAGAGTGGTAAGAATTAAATTGTTCTAGCCCAGAACATTTAATTCTTACCAAACCAGTGGTCATAAGAAATGCTTTAATGTACATTTTAGAGCAAGAGGAAATAAAAGAGGTGTAAATAAAGGCCTAAACCACAAATTTAATAAAAATAATTTTAAATTATTATTTTTTCGACTGAAAATTAATAACGACTGTGACGGTAGTATTATAACTCAGTGACGACTAAATTTTGCTTATTCCAGCATTTATCTTCCATGGCATTCATTTTTGGAACTTTGCGCTTTTATTTACCTTATTCAAAATTTAATCTTGGTAAGATTTTTTTATTCTTTTGAGAGCAAATTTTAGCTAGAATGCTTCAAGCAGCGATACTTTAACTATAATCGTAAAACATGTTTTCTCAACTCAAAAATTGTTAAAAATAAAAAACAAAAATTTCTGAAAATACTTGATGGAATATCATTTATAGTAACACTGTGTAGATTTAGAGTAATTTATGAGTTACTCACATTAATTCTAATAAAAATTTATTCGATATCCTATGCAATTGTCTAGGTGATATTTAAGCATTCAGCGTTGTATCTCTTCTTAAGAAATCTTTTACCATATAGTCGATTCCAGATTCTTCAATTATCCAAATTAATTAGGTTGATAAAATAATGTGCAAAAATGTATTTCTTTCGGCAATAACAAAACTTCTTTAAAATGCATTAATTTACTTAAAACGCATCTTAATTTTAATTAATAATGACCGGAAATACATCCCATGCATTTTCCAAATTAGAGGTTAATAAAACTAAATTAAACGAAGTATACATCAAAATTATGAAGGCCGAAAACTCATTCATCAGCATTTGAGACTAAGAAAATACTTTTAATTCCTTCAATTTCGAAATAAATGAGATAAAAGGATTTGAATTC
>JAPMOR010048551.1:11521-27837 GCA_026543865.1 Argiope aurantia | reverse complement strand
CAAAATAGGATTCAACCAATTTATCATTCTCTTCATATTTCAAGTTTCTATATTTTTACTTGGAAGAATATAGAAAGCCTGAATTGCTTGTTTCAGTTACTATATTGGCCACAAAGTCATGGGGCATACTAAAGTAAATGTCAACTTTTTTTTTAAATTCAAAGATGATATCAAACAAATTAGCTAACATATCCAATAAAAAGATAGTGAAAATATTTCGAAAATGTGTCTCTAATTATTTTTTTTTCCTATAATGAAATGGCAATGTGTAGCTCAATCATAAGATTTTGTGAACATGATATTGTATCTTACTAATCTAATGTAGACATGTCTTTAAATATAATTCTTGCCTAAAATGTTTCCCATGTGCACTTTAAAACTAAGTTTCAACAGATTTTTTAAATAATAAATCTACCAAATTTTTATCTTCATAATCTGAAATGAGGGGGAAATTAAGTTAGAAACGACCACAGTCATGGATCTTCCAGGTCTCTTATCAATTTACGAACTGTCAGATAAAGAAATAACTTGAGAAAAAAATTAAGAAAAAAAGGAAAAGGAGGTTTGCTCACTGGCTTCGGTCTGCACTCCCTGAGGAACATCTTGAGGTCTCCCCCAGGCAGAAGCTCAAGGACGATGAATCGAGGCATTTTGTCGAAGCAGACACCAATGAAGCTGACAATGTTCGGGTGGTTGAATTTACTGAAGGAAAAAGATAAAGAAACTTTGGCATTTCTTGGAAATTGTTCTAACAAAAGGTGTTTGATACCTGCAATTTCTGTAATTCAAATGACCCATTCGTGTAATTTATCAATATTTAAGTATTTTTTTTATTAATTAAAAGAACTTTTGTTGGAAAATTTTATAATTAGATCTTATTTTTGAAACCAGAGTGAGAGAGAGAGAGAGAGAGATCATTCACTCATATATATTTAAGTTTATTTTTTGCGTTGATATAAATAATTATAAGTTCTAATAATGAATTTTGTATCAATTCTTTATCTTTTAAGCATATTTAAAAAAAATCTTCATATTCTCATTACTACGTAATTATCATTCATTAGTGACATTAAGAATGACAATATATAAAATTAGCACTAATATTGGATCATCTATAGTTATTGCATTAGAAGATTTCTTTATTTTTTAATGCAGTTGTGATTCTAACATGATCGATTGAAATGAATTTAATGAATGATTCGATTATAAGTGTTATCATGAACAATTTTATATGAATGATGCTTTATCTAACGTAAGAAAGTTACTTTTCTTCCATTTCTTTCTTTCTTTCTATGTTTTCTTTACTTTCTTTTTTCTTTTCTTTTCTTTTTCTTTTTTGAAATTTAGAAAATCAAAATGAATTTTTTGAAATTTAAAACATATTTTTATTTTTATTCATATCGTAGACATTGAGATTTCTTGCTGAATGTGTGGAAATTATAGGTCACATACAGAATCTGAATAGAACGGATTGCTAAAAATTTTAATTCCCTATTCCACCTATACTAAACATTTGTTTTTATACCTAAACCCATTACTAATCACAATTTTCTTTCCACTTTGTATAGGCTAGAAGTTTATTAATACTTATTAGAACTGCTGTATAAATATGTTATCTTTTGCGCCTGCATAAAAATTAAGTATACCGGGCAAGGCCATGAACTTTTATTTTTAATTATAAAATCAAAAACTAAATTTTACTTTTTCTGAATCGGTACATTATTTAGTTAGCACATTTAAATTAGAATGCACAAACTGACAGGCGGTCAGCAATGCTGAATTAGGTTAAAAAATTGAAACCGATTAACATTTGGGATGCCAAAACTGTGCACCAGTTTTTAGTACATATCTTCGCCCATTTAGCTTTTTGCGTTTTGTAGTTAATGTGTTATCTTATACTCGGACGAAAAACAGATAAACTTTCTGTAAATGAATTTCGTTCAAAATTTGAAAAAAATTTAAAAATTTGATGTAAAGACCACATGCCAAATTCCATCCATCTTGCTCAAAGTTTTTTTTTATCGTATTCAAAGACAGACAGATTAACAAACATGATTGCGGCAATGTGCTTTCCGGACTTAAAAATGTATGAAACGTGAAGATTCGTCAATATCTCGAGATTGAATTGATTGATCTTTGTAATACTTTCTATTTGCATATGAGAAAGTCAAAAAATGGATAAAGTGGTTGTAGTTAGCTTAAATATTATAATATCTAATCCGATTGCAAAAACATGTGCAAAACACGTTATGAATACAAACACTTTTACAATAAACAAAACATTAAAACAAATTCTTGATTCTTCCAAAAATAATTTAATCTTATCCTACTTTTCATTGATAAATAATTACTTTAAGTGTAAATACTGACGTATTTTTGTGTTTGAGGAAACATTCAACAACTTGATAAAGTAACTCATTATGAATTTTTAATCATGGGTTTTTAACTGGGCCGTGTCATATCGAAGGGGGATAGTCACGAATTCGGATAGTCGACAATCTATAGAACTATCATGTATATTTTTGCAAATGATTTATAGAATGCTGCTCCACACTTTAATTTCTTGTATATTCTGTTAAGACACTTTAATACGGTTTGAGAAATTATGCTCATTTTTTTTTTCTGTAAAAGGGTTTTAGGAACGAAATTATTTTCTTAATACTATGCTCGAACTTAAAATATTTCTTTTCGGACTGGAGAAATAACACAGGTTTGTTCTAACTGAAGGTAATGTAATATTTGAATAATTGGATGGAATTCCTAATTTAAACGATTCATTTCAAGCTCGCATAATACATATTTTAAGTAATATGCATGAACAGAATTTTGGTATCTATCACATATCTTGAATTTGTTCTTTATATTATTACTTTACAGAAGATCTAAAGTCAGCATGAAGATTTTTATTAGAAGATACACGCATTGATGTGTACGATAGCATTATGATATTACGTGAACCATTAGAAGATGGCAAATATTTCAAAAGGCGAACTGTTCAATAAAAATTCTTATTCATTTTTATTTGTCTTAAGATATATCTTTGTTCATTTAGAAAAACAAATGCATCGCTTCTTACCTCATAATAACAGCTTCCATTAAGAAATCTAATACGGCTTGATTTGAGGACATTTCGGGAAGGGTCTGAAATTAAATAAATTTCATTACTAGAAAGGTTAAGGGATTTCCACGGATTTCATAATGATTTAAACTGCAGAGATTGAAACTATTATAAGAAATAATAATCTTTCTTCCTAGACAAATTCAAAGACCTTTCTAAATATCAAATTATTCCTTCAAAGTAGTGAAATAGGGTAATCTGAATTGATCAGACATGGGCATTTTATATTCAACATAATCTGCCTTTCACCTGCTATTTTATTAGAATATGTAATACATTCTTAATGATATTCATTTCAAATTCTCAACAAAATAATAATTATTAAAGTATTCGGTATTTAAAATGATAATTAGAAATATTCGACATTTAAAATGATAATTAGAAGTATTCGATATTTAAAATGTGTAGCTGTGTTTGTGCCGATTAAAAATATTGTATTTAAAAACCAGGTTGTTCAGTAGAAAGTAGCAACACACTCACTATAATTAAGGGGAAAAAGAGGTGCTACAAATGATAATTAGAAGTATACGATATTTAAAATTTTAGCTAGACATTTAAATGATAATTAGAGGTATTCGATATTTAAAATGAATAGAAGTAGGCTATAGAAGAAGAAGAAGTAGGCGATATTTAAATTTATTGTGAAATAAATCTTGATAAGTCGTCACCCACTTAATAGCTTCATATTTATAAAACATTTGTGGAATTTCCTATAAGGCAGACTAAATAATCCCCTATACTCCGTTGGTTTATGGCAGACCGCAGATAGATCATTTTGAAAATGTATCACTAGCCTAGTAGCCAAACAAATAACTTCAGAAAAAATACAAATATAAAATTCTATTAATTATAGAATACAAGAATCGGTGACAGATTCCCAAAAAGGCAGACGAAGCAGTTGCCGTGGATCTTCAGGTTGACAGGGAACCTCAGGCAAGTCGATTAAAGTTTATTGACATAAATGTCAAATAAATAAATTTGCTAAATATAAAAATTCCATAGATTATAAAATATTACAATAATATTAGCATCTAACCAAGTATAATTAGTCATATTCCTATATTTTTCAATATATCCATTAATTTTTGAAATATTTATAAGTACAAATATAAACGCTGACTAGCCTTTAGCCATTATTAATCGATTGAAACAATTATATTTTCACAAAGTTATTGAAATAAAAAAGATTAATCTAAAATAAATCATTAATATGTTAAAAAATGTGACCAGCGTATTAAGCATCGGTATTAAACTGAACAGCACTGAAGAAAGGGGCCTCATATTGCGCAATGCATAGGTTCGCAAAAAATCCAAATTCGCCCTTGATAAGAATATATCAATACTTTGTGAAATAGTACTGTTTCATTCCGTTCACTTAATAAATTTAATGTGCAGTAGCAAATAAATAATATTGGATACAAAAATAAATACCACTTAGTCATCTATCATAATTAATGGATAAAAATGTTTTTTTACAAAGTTACTGAAATAAGGGAAAAAAATCTAAAACTAATTATAAACATATTAATTAAGTTAAAAATGCATTGAAATATAAAATTAAATCAATCAAAATGAGAGGTAAGATTCATAATGCAAATTACTTATGGCCATAAAATGCCTTAATCTTTTAATTAGAAACAGAGATCTATTTATAAAGTTATCCCTGGTTTCATATATCACCGATTTGAACAAGACACAGCCTAAATCAAAGTGCTATCTATTGTTCCATTTAGTTATTTAAAATAACAAATATATTTCTTTGTCAGAGCTTCGCTATTGAAATTGAGCTACAGAATTCTTTTTTATTGTCATGATTCTGAATGGTATTGAATGACAGCGATTTTTCCTAACTCAATTTTTCACAACTAGATTAGGAAGTTGGTATATTCTAAAAATTCCAGATCTTTACATTCAAGCTCTTTTATTCGAAAAGTCTCTCACAATTTTTTGGAAAGAGCAATATTGCTGCTATACATCTCTATCAGATACTTTACCCTCAAAATGATAAATTCTGCCATTCCGGTTTTCAAAATTGCTTCTCTCACTTAAATGAAAACAGATGATAAGATAAAACTGCAATATATCATTGAAAAATTTGCTTCGAAACCTTTCTCAAAGAGGTTTTGACATTCTAAAAATACCCAGACGCTGTGCTAAAAATATCAGTTCAATATGTATAAAACGATTTCTATTCTGTCAAACAAGAAAAAGCCTTCCTTGAAAGAGATTTGTTCGCCCACGCCATTACTCCGTTCACTGATTGGCTGAAAGGAAGAACGCCTCCCGGCAACGACACGTTGCCAGATCTCCGAAATTGAATTAAGAATCTTTCCCTAAGCAAATGGCTTTATAAGTCGGAAGCGCTGTGTGTTTAAGGATAAGTAGATTACAACGTGTTAAAAGGATCGTCATTTACCTGAAGAATCGGAGTCCTCCTATTCATTATCTATAAAACAAATAAGATGAAAACTGTTTAAACGAATAAAGCGCTTCGACGGGGTTCATTAATGTATTAAGCACGGTTTCGAGGCGAGCTCTTTAGAGTAGAAGGTGAAGAAGCGAAAGAAAATGCTTGGAAATATATTTACTCAAGCCAAATAGTACGTTTTGAGACATTAACTTAATTTATGAGACCGTGTTTCTCGATTTTAAAGGTTTTACTAATTTGGTGTACTTTTGCTGTATAATGGTAAACAGGAATTGAGCTTCCATGTGTAATGTATAGGGTTTGATTTTGGCTAATTGCATAGCAGTTCGTTGGTTTGTTTTCATTCATCATCTAGTGGCGATATTTCTTTCATATGACGTAATTTAATTATTAAATGTTTGTCTTTGATAATTGGGATATTTGAAATCAATTTGTCTGTAAAATAAATTCCAGTATTCATAAAATATTACATAATAATTTCTAGAAATGGAAACATATTTCGAAATACAATGAGCAAAGAAATGTTTGAGAACCAAAATTAACAAAGACAAATTTTAAATATTAAATTACAAGACATATCGGAGCACGTAGATGAAAGGAGCTGATTATGGAATATTATTTTGTTTTGCGCAAACAAATCTGTGTATTTTGTCATGAAATAAAATATTACACGATTGGTTGAGAGAAATTTAATTTTTAAAACTTTAAACATCTACGTAATATTTAAGAGTTATTAAGAAAATATATAATTTTTTTTTGTAATAGGCGAGAAACAAAGACAAGGTTATTAATGGTTGAAGGATATACAAGATTGGATATATATATATATAGGATATCTATCTAAATAAATTTTTCAATTAATTATGTTTACAAATAATAATAATATATGCATGTTATTGTCATCCAGTGCATTTGACGCTTCAAACCACGCTATATTTTGTTCCCTTCCTACACACACACACGCACGCACACGCGCACACACATGCATTTTCTCGAGGCTATATGATTAACCATAAGATGCTTTTTTGTTATATTGTTAAGTTTTCTAGAATCTCCTAAATAAGCTGAAAACTATTCTCACAACCAGACTGTAAAGAAATAATTTATGAAATACTATGATGGATATTTGATATACCATAACTCTAACCAGGATTTATACTAAAAAAGGACGTTCACAAACAAATAGTACTAAACATGTGAAGAATAGTTTCATAATTTATTCAACATTTCATATTTCAATACTCTGTAAGTATTTCATGAAACCATAAATTTTTTTTTTGTTAAAATTAGGCAAACTTATCCTTAAAATTTTTAAATCGTTGAACAGCAAGGAACAAACAGTAGTTACACTGTGAACGCGAACTACGAGATATTATATTCCAACATCATAAGATTCCTCTTATAATAAATGTTCGCCTATAGGTGGAAGCCCATACGTGATGAAATGCTATGATATGCAGCCCTTTGCTAACATTCTGTATTTTCATAATTACTTCTATATAAGTGCGATATAATCAACTGATAGTTCATAAAGCATTGCATTCTACCTTCTTTTCCTGCCATTTTCTGATTATCGGTTCATCATTTCAAGATCATTCAATCACCAGCATAGATGAATAATAAAATATTATCAAGTAAGATGTATATATTTATTTCCATTATTTCTTTTCATTTGAAGAATTACGCAACTTAATTTAACTTCAGAACCTTGATTATTTTTTTATTCCACACCCTCCCTCCCAAATTTCTTAAAGATGAAACACAATATTAACTATTAAATTTCAATGGAAAAAATACTTACTTTTACAGCAACAGGCAATTCTGCGTCGTTCATTTTAAGGGTTCCCTGGTAGACTTCCCCAAAAGCACCTTGTCCTAAAGGACTGGAATACAAGAAAAAATAACCCGAAAGAAATGCAGTTAGAGATAATGACATCATTTATAAAATTTTAGGAACAAAATATGAGTACTTGTTTAGTTCTAAGGCCCCTTGGGTTTTATCGCCAAACAATCGAGATATATCATTAAGATGGTTGCATTTTTTATAAGGGAGCTTGGCGATTTTGGCGAAACAAATTGCCAAGTAAACCGGGGCCGTAAAAATAAATAAGTACCGAAATGCCTAACCAAATATAATAATTTTCTGATGTTATTCAATACATTAAATAAATATGGAAATTTGAGGTATTAATTCATAAGTCATGTGACCACGTTAGGTAATTACTTGTTCATATATTAAAACTTATTTCAGGATTTTTAAACAAATCATATCTCATATTACAATCATAAAGAATTTTTCATATATAAATTAAAGGCTTACTTATTTTTGAGGGTGAAACTTTTAAAAGAAATTTCAGGAATTTTCTAAACAATATGATTGAAATTTGAAAAGCAGAAAAACTAATATCATTTTCAAAATGCTTTCTGGAATTCAAAAATTTTCATTTGCTGAAGTATTATTGGAATCAATAGTAATTAATTACTTTTAGAATCTCATTTAAAATCTAGGAAATACCTTTAAAAATAAAATAAAAAAAAATGTAAGATCAAATCGATTATGGTCTTGAGCAGTAAAACGACTTCGAAATAAGGCATCAACAAAATATTTTTTGCTCGAAAGTAAAATGATGATTAATGGAAGCATTGTGAACGTTAATTCTTAATAAGGATGTGACAAGTGGGCAATATTACAAATAATCAATAAATAAATTACAAATAAATTTATCTTAGCATTTGTTCAGACGTGAAGACATTGAAAACGTTTTTTTTTTTCATTCTATTTTTTTTTCTTTTCTTTTCTTCCTTTTTCAGTCTCTCTTTTTTTAAATTTAGAAAAGTTTAAAACATAGGGGATTTATCAAAACCATAAAATAGAAATTTTGGACGACTGAATTTATCTTAGCATACTTCGTATACCAGAAAGTAGAAAAAGGTTATATGTAAATTTTTATGTCGAGTTGGTGAAGTTGTTTTAATTTAATAGCTAATTTGGGACAGCAAATACTATTGTTGCAATATCAAAATATCGCATATCAAAAATACAGTCATAAAAAGCATGACATTTGATATAACAGCAGGAAACGCTGTTATATCTATTTATGCTTCAAAATTGCTTTACATGACATAGAAATGTAATTTGAGAGCAACTGTAGCAAACGTATGAAAATATTTTGCATCAGTTGAATTTTTTGACAAACTTACGATTTTCTTAGAGCTTTCTCGTCGGTAAAATATCTTTGGCTCTATTAATTATTTAAAAATTTATCGTAACTTAAATCCTTTAACTATGAGTTTCTTAATACATATACATGATGTTTCAAAACTCATCGGAAAAAAAAATTAAAGATAGGCCAGCCACACAAAAACTAATTATTTTTACAATGAAATAAAAGGCCAAGGTGCAAAGATATTTTTTTTTTACTTTTTTCAATGAATTAAGTAAAAAAAAAAAATACTTTAGGTTAAAAGAATTACACTTTTTATTCAACGGAATTATCAAGTGGAAATTTAGAACTAGCCAACATCCTAGTTGGATAAAAAAAAAAAAACATTACAGACTTACTCTTCATGGCAGATACATTAAAGGCAAGTCAAATACAGTATCCTGTAAGCACAAGACATTGCATTATATCTTCTCGCCGTTGTTTGATATTCTAAATGCTGAACAATATCGTGAAGACATCGTAACAAACTTTTTGCAGGATTTTTGCCAGTAGGCTACCAACAATGAATATTTGGAATCCTTAAATGAAATGTTCAATGGTTTTTCTCTTCCAAATGATAAACTCATCATTCTCTGTTATTTATACAACAGTGCTGTTCGGCTATTGTTAATTTGTATTCGATTAAACTTCCATTGTACATTTTATCTAGTATATAATCATTTCCCCCTTTAATTCATAAACAAAGAACAACCCCTTTTCGTTTGAAGTCCATGTTTTGTTGAAAAAAATTACCTGCTCTTGTATGCTAAACCTACTATTTAAACTAGCTCTATGATTGAAAAAAAGATGTTAATGCTTCAGAATATGTTTGGATTACGTACTGAACAAGAGTGAGGTTTTCTCTCGGAAGAGCCTTGAGATCCTGTTCCCGGAAAGAGTTGCCTCCGAATTCGTAGTTGGGATTGTTCTCGGAAATCATGCCTCCCGCTACCACCCCGCTCCGAAGGCGACTCAGCTGTTCATCAGGACTGTTGAGAGGCTGGTTGCTCACGTCCCTGGAGCGTTGGATCTTCCGGTATCTAGCGGCTGGATATGAAAGAAAAAGATGAAGCACCAGATTATTTACAAATGATATAAAATAGCGACCTTCAAGGTCTTACACCCTTTTGGGTAGGCGGGTCGTCGTGGTGTAGACCAAGACCAAGACTTCTGAAGGAAATAATAGAAAAATAATAAGAACGACATATAAGAACGACAATCCTTTATAGAAACTCAGCAGAATAAGGTAAGATGATGCAGAATTTAAAAAAAATTATCTTAAGAACATGTCTAAATATCAACTATCTATTTTTATTTCTTATTCAAAAAAAAATGCAAGCTGTTAAAAATATTTTAAAAATTTACGTGATGCAACAGAAATTATTTTCTTTAAATGAAATTACATTAATTTCTTTTCACATTTAATTCACCATTATATTCATCACCATATATAATCTGGTCTGTTGGAATGATGCTGAACAGTTCTTACTGAAGTCGTATTGTTTTATACAACAGAAATCAATACCTGATTAATGCTTTTAGTATTTTGGTGGGTTAAGGCAAAGCCAAGATGAATCGGCGAAAAAAATTATCAGTTTTATCATCTCGCTTCGTTCTTAGTAGACATTATTTAAAAAATGAAAAGAAATATTTATCGCAAATTGTTAGATAAATTGATTAGGATGTAACTGAATTGTCCATAGCGCCAGGACCGATTAACAGAAGGAATGTTCTTCATGAAAAATGAAAACAATAATTACTAACTTGAAACTCCCTAAAAAATGGTCGTTCTTCATGTATAAGAGTTAATTACAATCAAATTCTACCTAAGTGTTCAAGGTCATTTTGACCAATAAATGATGTACTAATGGGCTAAGAACCTCAGATCAGATTAGAACTTTAAGAGCAATTTTACAAAAGTAGGCTTTCAGTTTCATAATTAGCCTTTAAGTAATGATTTCATTTTCACACAATTACGATGCCTATAAGATATTGCATCAAGATAAATGTATATACCATGTCTCTATTATGTCCAAATCTATTGGCATAGGATTTTCACTGCGCAAAGAAAAGAAAGCTTTTATATACTTACTGGCAAAGAAAATGCAGACTGTTCCAAGGGATACAGCAATGACTATGCTGAGGATTATGACTACTAGCATTTTTGGTGACACGCTCATGCCTGTATGTCCTAAAAAGTAAGCACCGTTTTAATCAGAAGGCCTTCAATATTTAAAGCGATTTAATTTAGACTTTAGATATCCAGCTATATAGCTAGCAATTTATTAAACAAAATTAAAAATACAACACGTTTCTAAGAAAAAAGAAAACCATATTAAATAAAACTAAACAAGTAAAAAACATTTTTTTTTCCTCTCTGGAATCAGAATTGTCACTAGAAATACCTGCTTTTATTGGTATTGGCAATGTTACATGTCATCTGCTTTTATTAGTATTTACAAAATTACAATTAAATATCGTTCGCGCCACGAGTACTATACTACGAGTACTTAACTATAAGTAGCGTTTTTTATTTCTATAAGTAGAGTTGAT
Source organism: Argiope aurantia (assembly GCA_026543865.1). Taxonomy (NCBI): domain Eukaryota; kingdom Metazoa; phylum Arthropoda; class Arachnida; order Araneae; family Araneidae; genus Argiope; species Argiope aurantia. The sequence continues at coordinate 16,535 of JAPMOR010048551.1, read as the reverse complement.
ATACTGTGATCAAAAAAAAAAAAGGAGAAGAGCGTTTAATAGTATCCTTGATGTTTCAAAATGTAAATTTTATAACCAAAAAAATGTGAATGCGCATACACATATGAATACATCGCTTGCATGTAGTATTTATCTTTTCAAGTTAGGTACTTTTTTCTGAAAAATATTGTAATTCTATAAATTCTGGATTTAAAATAATTTGGAAGTTTTGAATCAAAGGAAAATTTCAACAATATTTCAGAAATGAATATCTCGAATCATTTCTATTTTCTTTCGAATTCTTGCTTAGAATTTTCCATTCAAGGAAAATATTAAATCATCTAGCCTTGAGGCATTACCAGTTTACTGTCTGCTCCTTCTTTATCTTCACTGTCGAACTCCGAGCATTGTTTCATTCATATCAATTTTATTTCTGAACATTTTAAAAACTCTTCTATTTGAAATATGGATTGATAAGAAACTGTTTCAGAAGTTCCATAGATGATTTATGCCAACATCCTTATATTTGTTAAAAATAAGCACTTTTATTATAACTTCAATTTAACATTTTCAGAACCGATGTTACTTAAAAGGTCAATATCGATTATAATACTGCGACAAAATATCTTCTGTTTTGAAAACTCAGCTGAATTACAACTGCCAATATTCGAGTGCAAACATAAAAATTTATATGCTATAATAATTGTTTTTATTTAAATTGACTTAATAAAAAACTTTGAAGAAAATAAAAACTTTTCACTTTGTTTCTGGAGAATTCTCGAATTTTGCACAATTTTTAATTTTCTATATCAGGAAATTAGAATAACAATTTTAGAATTCTCAATCATCGATTAATGTATAAGGTTAATTAAATTATTATTTTAAAAAAGTTAAAGTTGTCTACTTGAGAAAAACTGATTTTTCTATCAAAAAAGAGAAAAAATTATTTTTCAATCAAAAATCAAACAATAAAAAGAGGAAATTAAAATAATATTAAAATCAAAACATCAAAATTCTACGTCATTCATTAAAAACTTAAAATATATCTCCAATATATTTAAAATTCTAATTTACTATGAGTATCAATATCTAAACGTTTTACATTTTGATTTGGTATGAATATTATTGATTAAAAAAATTAAGAGTATCATATGAATTAAAATATTTATTTTTAGGTCAAAAATATTACTAACGCGTAACAGAATATTTACTAATCTAATATTAAACATTGTCAAATTTTTAAACATTGCGACCCACTTCATTCTCAGCTCATTCAATTATTTCAGAAAGGAATAATAGAATAATCATTACTTCCTAATAATCGTTCTTTTCTAAAAGAATTTAATGGTCCAAAAAAAAAAAACTTTCATGAGGAAAAATAATTTTTTATTAAGTGTAATAAATTGCGTAAATTATAATGCTTTGAAATTAAAGCATATACAATATGAATTAAACGTTCATGACCAAAAGGAATTCTTGATTAAGTGGTTAGAGCCTTAGGTATGGAATGGAAACATAATTTCAAAAGGACTCCCTAACTGGAGCAGAGCGAAGCGATACATGCGTCGTATATAAAAAGATATTTCTTTACATATATCACTCGCAGGTTGAAAAGACTCTTGTTTTGTTTCTTCAGTTCTTGTTATTTCACACGAGTCACTTGTTTACTTATTGCACCATTGTTTCCAATTTATTGTCAAGTGGCTTAATGAAGATTTTTAAGACTGAATCTCTTTTTTTTCGATGTGTGGAACGATATAAAAACATTTATGATATTGTACGCAGTTAAGCAAAAATTGACTCACAACTCACATTTTAGGAATCCTGTGAAACGCTTAACCTTCTATATATTCAACTTGAAGATTCGTGAAAAAAATATTCATTTATAGAAATATCAAAATACAGAAATACATATAGCAAAATTTCCATCGTCTCTGAGAAGTGCGGATTGGAAAGCGGCCAATTCCCACACCGACCACTGTTATAACAAATCTAACATATAATACACAGCAAATGCAATTGTATCGATTATTTAGGGTTAAAATATGCATAAGTTGCACTGAAAATAAATAATAACTTTCAAAAATTGTTCTCTCGCAATTGAAATAAGGAATTCCGAAATCAGGAGGCAATTTTTAAACTATCTGTAAGACGACATAAAAAAACGACAATGATATCTATTGATTAGAAAACTATACTTCGATTCAAAGCTCATAGCTGACATAGATTTTATAAATGTTTTCTTGTAGAACAAAAGATTTCTTTCATTTTTTTTCTGAGAAAGGATTATTTTTAATACTCTTTGTTTTGGTATCACCTATCCAACATTAATATTAAGAGATAATGTCATTATATTTAAAAATAATATCTATTTTTTCCATCTTTTTTCTATAAAAAATTTTGTTTCCATAAATGCTAGAAGGATTTTTATAACATAAAATAAGAAAATTGATACTTATAATTTTGATATACTATTATTGAATCAGAAACAATGATTTAGTTACAATTCGAATATTGTTTCAATCATTTTCTGAAATGAAATTTGTCGAATAAATAAAAGTAATACAAATAAATTATTTACTAAATGTTAATTTTTAAAAAAATTTTCTAATGTAATTATATCTTTCTCTAGTGCATGTAGTTTATTTATTAGTTATATTATTTATCGGAAAAATATTCAATGATTATGATTGATTTTGGAAGCACTCATGTTTCATTTATTTATATGAAGCATTTTACTTAGTCAAATAATTTACTTTTGAAATATTTCAAAAAAGTTTCCCCATGGAAAAAAATATAGCTATTTTTATCATTTATTAATTTTAGAAATCATCAGTTTTTATATTCAAAGAAAACTCTATTTTAAATTTTATTAACTCTAATTAAATTTTATTAATTTAGAAATTTTTAATTTAAATAAATTATTTCAAAATTTTCTAATTGGATAAACAGAATAATAAAATTCTCTATGAATGTAAGTCCGTTCAAAAGATAGTTAAATTTTTTTTATTTCAGCTGCTAAGCTCTTAATTTACTGGATAATGGAAAAGATAATTAATTTTTCTACCTGAGGTCTTGCAGAGTTTTAATTTTTATCGATGAATAGAAATTATTTTCTTTTAATATTTTTTGAACCATTGCAGCTCAGCCAAAATAGGCCAGCAGCTCAGCCTATTCGAAAATCGAATCTCGCAGGAATTAAATGAAAATTACTTAAAAATGCAGACAATAATTCTAAAGAGCTGTAAATAAAAACGAAGGCATTAGCAAAATGCAATTAGTTGGAAAAAATAAGAAAAGAATATAATCCTCTTATATACCGCAGGGGGAAAAATGTTTACAATTAAAATTCCCAAAACTATTCAAATCCGTAATTACTATGCAGCAAGAAAAGTAATCCGGGAAAATGGAATACTGGGAAATATTTTCGATCAATAAATTTGTTTCTAGTTTTTTTCGGATGTGACATTTTTAATAAGTAATATTAATTTCTATTTGAGGAAACTTTAATTAAAGCAGCTATCATTTTACATTAGGAAAGAAAAACTTCGTTTTCTTAAAAACTCAAAACTACTCATTAAATAACTAATTAAATTATATGTAGATGAATAACGAAGAATGGTCATATTATTATTCGTAATTTAGCAGTAAAGTAATCAAATGTATTCCTGATTAAAAAAAATGAACATTTTTATTGTGAAACAAAACATGAGCCAAGAAATAAAAATCGAGGATTTTAATTAACCTCAATTGAAATGCCTTTTCGATGGTCGTTTTTCAGCCATTTCGGAGTGAAAAAAATGACCTTTAAATGAACAGGATTAGAGAAAAACAGACACATTGTATTATGATCAATGATCATTTTAAATTCTGAGAATTTATTTATTTGCAAGTAAATGTCAACTTAAGAATCTATGTAATAATCTAACTTATAATTATGCGCAATTTAAGATAATATTAAAAAACAATAATATAAATATTTATTAATTAGAAATTTTATTTAAATTCTAATAAATACTCTAGAAGTAGCAATATCCTTTGTCGAGAAGTATTAGAATACTGCATCAAACACCTAGCACTGATTAAAATGATGAATCCTCATTTTTTTCATAGATTTGTCACTATAATGTATATTAACATATTTCTTAGCTAAAATGAGTTATTCTTTTGTAGAGTTCAAAAAACCTATATTTACTAATTTATTCTCAAGAGGGTACTTTTCTCAAAACGTCAAGTTTTTCTGAGGCAACTGCTACCTTAAAATATTAATTTTATCATTTTGAAAAATACACATTTTTCAAGAAAGACCTAGCCTCAGCTTCTGACTTGATTGGCACAAAGAAAAATCTGAAATCAAAATTCTTATAGAGAAATTTTAGATTTCTGAATATTGAAAAATCTTTCTTCCTTAAAGCCTAAATTATGAAGCATAATTGAAAGACTTCAATAATTTAATTCTTTGTAAAATTATTGGAAAATGTGAAACCAAAGATTTTAATAAATTTTTTATAAGTTTCGATTTTTATTACAAAATATTGTTAAAAATACTACGTTGCTTGGAGGTTCTTCTTATAGTGATAAAATAAAAAAAATGCCTTATCATGAAACTAAAATAAAATTATTACCGCTTTAAAGTATTTAAAATTAATGGTTGGACCGTATTTAGATTAGCAATTAGATGGTGCAGGCAGAACTACCCAGACATGTATTGCTTCGATTTTTAATTCAATAATTTGCAGCTCCAGGAATGACACACTATAAGGCCTTCTTTTTTGGTGATCCGGGCAATTTAATTTCAAATTTCAACACATTTGAAGCTTACTATCATATTCATAATTTCTCTTTTTTTTCATTTCAATAGTTTAATAACATAAGTGTGTTTTTGTTTTTTTATTATGACTAAAGACCGAACGTGAATCATATTTGTAAACACTATTATCTTCGAAAATACTCAGCGTTTATAAATATTATAATAATTGAGTGAAAGTAATGAAACAATATGACTATAACTGAGTAAATTCAATGAAACAATATG
>JAPMOR010048544.1:37009-47071 GCA_026543865.1 Argiope aurantia | reverse complement strand
TATAATGAGCCTAACTAGATGTCAAAAAGTTAAGACTAAACCAGGCGTTTCAAACTTATGATTGTGACGTTAATATTTGAATATTGGTTCAAAAGACAATTTCAAACTGCTTTTATTCCGAAATGAAGTATATGAATATTCTAGAAGGAAGTAAGAAAAATTGTATTGAGACTGTCAATTTCTTTGTAAGATTAACTATTTATAATCAAAAATTGCTCTATAATTAAAGTGACCCAAATTCACTTTTAACAGTTTATAGCAGAAATCGATCATGGTTATAATTAAACTTCCCCTATAAACAGCATTCTACAACGCAAACGGATTGCAACGAAATTCGGTATATAGTCTATACACGAGATGCGCTAGGGAATTTCAAAGAAAAATTTAATTCCAAAATGTCCACCAGAGGGCGCCTTTTCCAGAAAAACGTTAATTTTAATACAATAAACAACCAAAACGGAATACAGAAACAATATTAACATTTATTGACTAGTTGTTGCCATCGAGCCACATTAAATAAAGGTAGAGAAGGAAAAAAAACTCTGCTTGAGAAGGAGGAAAAAAATCAGTTCAATTTGCTGAAGCAAGAACAGATGAGGACAAGAGGAGCAGTTGTTAATCGTGTCCAGGACGATGTAGGGAAAGGTACTCCATGTGACCCCCCTCATTCACCTGCAAAAGTTCAAGTCGATGGACAGTTTGTTCAACAACAGATCGTAACTCATCAATTGGGATGCTTCGCACATGAAGCGTTATGAACTTCTGTAAGTCATTCAATTGTGTACTAGAACTGAGAGTATTTTTTCCTTTCACCATCCCAGCATGACTGTTACAAACTATTAATTTGAAAAATATGCTTATTTTAACAATTACCAATATCAATTTTTTTTGAGATTCTAAATGTATTACAATAAATATACAAACAGATTTTATGCAAATAATATCAAAAGAAACTAAAAATTAATAATTCATCATATTTCACTACGAACTGGATGCCATTTTAGGACATTTGTATATTTTCAAAAAAATTATATAATTACATAACTAAAAAGTTTCAATTTCAATTACGGTTCTGTTCAATTTCTGTTATTAATAATTAATTAAAAGCGTTTCATGAAATGTGTGCATTTGGAAATGAAATATGCTTTCTTATGCATTATTAATTGCCATGTCGTACGATAAATTTCCTTTAAGTATATAATAAATCTTCATTGAGAGAAAAACGATGTCAAATATAATAATAATAAATAGAATTAGTGAAATGGTTGTAATGATTCCTTTTTTTTTTAGCTAAACCAATGGATCCGGAAATAATGAAATTTTTAAAGTGACCAACTATCTAATCTGTTGAATGAAAAATATCTTAATGTAAATTAATTAAAGGTTTTTTTTATATATATAGTTCAATTGCTCCGGTATACTGTTTATGATTAGTCAGTCTATTTACAGAGGAAAGATTCACGAACCTTCTATGCCGCGGTGGCCTGGTGGTAAGGTATCGGCTTCGGAACCGGAGGGTTTGAGGTTCGAGACCCGATTCCACCGAAGAACCGTCGTGTAAGGGGGTCTGTTGCACGTTAAAGTCGTCATGACCAAACGTCCTCCCGCTTGTGTGGTGTGGTGTGGTGTGGAGAAGGGGGTGCCGCCTCAGGTGTCCTCGTCATCTGACCACGGTTCAAAATTACGAGGTCCGTCCCAAAATAGCCCAAGTGTTGCTTCAAACGGGACGTTAATATAACTAAACCTAAACCAAACCACGAACCTTCTGTTTTTAATGATGTTTAAAATGTTAGCATTCTTCATTTTATTAAACATTTTTATGATCCAACATGTAGGAATGGTCTCTCTAAAACTTACTCGCAGATTCATTCTTCTAAGCTGGCATAAAAGTTAAGGGCCTTAGGTAAGGACTCAAATATTTCGCATGTCACTCTAAAAATTAATATTGATCTTTGGTTTGAGTATAACATTTTTTTATTGAATCTACAGTGCGAATTTTGTCACTTAATCCCTCGTATACAATTAATACACAAGTATCAGAAAACCGAATATTCATTTTGGACATCTTATTTCCCACTGACCGAAATCAAAATTTGAAATAGCTCTACAAGTATAGGAATAAGATAGCACTCCAAATTTCATTGATTAAGTCAGTAATGAATTATTGCGTTTATATGCATGACAATGTACAGATCAACAAGCTGCTAAACATAGACAAATTCCGTTTAAAATTAGATGAAGAAAAATCTATATATTAGATGTACCAAATTTTGTCAATCTAGCTCTTTATTATTCTTAATGATCGAGTTCACTTGTACTAGAGTAGATAGACAGACATATTTCTGAATATATGTCGCTCAAAATGTGATAGAAATTTTGAAATGAGGTGAGGGGTCTATATAATATATTTCATTCATCCAGTTCAAAACATTTTTTGAAGTATGATGTTCATAAACAGACATAATTCGAATAACCATTCGGACTGAGGGACATCAAAAACTTGAAAATTCGGCAATATCTGGAACACGAAATTTTCAACCTCTCCCCATACGTGAAGGGACGAGGTGGCATGGTGGTATGTCTTCGGAACCGGAGGGTTTCAGGCTCGGGACCCGATTCCTCCGAAGAATCATCATATAAGCGGGTCTAGGGTACGTTAAATCCGTCGGGATCAAATTTCCTCTCTCTGGTGTGGTGTGGAAGTTTGAAGAGTGGGTGCCAGCTCTAGTGCTGTTCTCGTCATCTTACAGCGATTAAAAATTACGAGGTCTGTCCCAAAATAGCCGCAGTCTTGCTTTAAAAATGGGGCGTTAATATAATTAAACTAAACTAAACCCCATATGTGAAAGTAGAAATACAGGGTGATCAAGAAATAACCAAAGGTGTTCGGAACCTTGTAGCATGTTATATACTGGACGAAATATACAAAAATGTGGCTACCATACACATAAACGTATATGGTTCCGATTTATGAAGAAAAAAAATAGTTCAAAAAAACGCCGATAGGGAAAATCTTGGTGCTGCGATCTAAGACTTTATAATGTCATTTGCATATACGGGTACTTTGTGACATGACATGGAAGACAAAAGGAAGGGTTGCGGTAATTTAAGTCGTTCTGCATTGTCACCAAGTGAACGCGCCTTTAGTCAAGTTGTTTTATAAGCGAGATGAAAATGCCGGTGCTGCTCTTCGTGAGTACCGCTGATTAAAACAGTTATGTAGAAGACCGATGATCATAACTAAATTATGAAGAATAGTTGAAAGATTTGAAACAATAGGAATTCTTGGTGTGCCGAGAATTCAGGGCCGAGGAAGTAAAGGTATCAAGCAGGAACAAGTTGAAGAAGTTGCAACCACCGTTATGTATCAGGTGATAGCTAATAAGCAGGGTTCAGCAGTGCACGTTAAATATCACGACAAATAGATATCCTGTTCATGATATTGGTAAGATCCTAAAATTTTATCCGTATAAAATAACACCCATTAACAGATGATACTGATCTGAATCTTGACAATTTCTGGGTGTGGGCGGTTCTGGTTCACTTGAGAGGCATTGTGTATCAAGGGCATGCTCCTGATATTCCTACTTTAAAAGATAAAATAACGTTACATGCCAGACGAATAAATGCCGATATGCTGCGAACCACCGTCGAAAACCTCGTGTACTGCATGCAATTTTTGGAACATCAAGTTGATGGTCTCCTTCAGCCAAATTTGTAAGTTGCTATAATAAATGTTTTTCATTGGTATTTGGTGTTTTGTCATTTTCATTGGCTGTTTCCATTGGCAGTTATGTATTCTTTTTCCACACATTATGATCTCGCAGCGCCAAGATTTTTCCTATCGGCGTTTTTTGGAACTAATTTTTTTATATAAATCGAAGTCGCTTTCTTTAATGTGCATAGTGGCCAAATTTTGTTATGTTTCGTTCAGTACATAACACGCTTCAAGGCACCGAACACCTCCTGCTATTTTTGATCACCATGTACTTAAAATCTAAAAATTAGAAAATAAAAAAATTCAAAAAGCATTATCATATAGAGCATCAAAAATGTTTTTTTAAACAATATAAAACATATTTTTAGTGAATTTTATTATTTTTGTCCTTTTGATGACGATGAAATACGAGAAATAATTATGAATATTTCTTTAAACACACACACAAGACATATTCTCCATCCATATGAAATTCACAGTTTGTTTGTTACGAAAAGTATCAATTCTTCATATCTGAAAAAGACGAAACAGAAAATAAAAGTTTTTGGTTCACCAGATGAGTACATAAAGCTATTCGTATACAATGCACCATTTGGGAAAGCCCTCCCATAAATAATTTGTCCTTCTGGGAAGAGAATAGTCAAAGTCTGAGCAATACCTGTGAGAAGAAATAAGTAATCCAGGAAAAGTCATTTGTTCTCTGTGGTGCAGAGGTACAGTATCGAAGGATATTTGCTCTCGGAAAAGACGAAAAGGCAGCCAAAACAACTTGTTTTTCTGGCATTCTCTACAATCTCGGTCAGTCACGTCTTCTGCCAGACATATCAGGGATTGTCTTCCCAATCTCACTTTCCAATTTACTTTCTCAGGGAATTCTTTCCACCGCTTTTTTTTTATGATAACTGAAACTTTCTGCCATTATTTTTTTGCTATTGTTTTATTTATAAGAAGAATAAAAAGTGGAAATATTGTAATTTCGACATTTTGACGGATCTCTACGTTCCGAGTCTGAAAAAAAAACTGCTTTCAGAATCATGTCCGTCTGTATATCTGTGCACCCAGTAACTCAATGATATTGGGAACTAGATAAAGGATATTTGGAAATATATCTTTACCAAATATCTATTGTAAGTTATAAGTTTGAATTAAATTCTATTTGAAGTCAGTGTTTTTTGTCTGTCTGTGAGTTGGAATACAAGCAAACACAATAACTACAAAATGTGAAAATCTAGAAGAGTGAAACGTGGTAAATAGTTTTAGTGTCTATAGTGTAAGTCAGTATCAGATTTTGAACAAATCCATCAATGGGCTGACTGTTTGTTGGTCTGTATAATCTCATACATGCAAATTCGATGACCCAATAAATGAAATAGGGTATGCGTTGTCTAATAGAATTTTCATTTTGTGCGAATTTTGGATTCTATCAATTCAGAGAAATGTCCGAAATTCAAACTTATGTACAGAATTTTAGAAATAGAAATGTCACTACCCATTGCGTTGTTAACCTCATCCAAGATCCATAATATTTATATGAAGCCATAGGATGAATGGATCCCTTTCTTAAGGAATATGTGAGAAATATAGATATCATTACTTGCTGATTGCAACGCTTTACCAGGCATCAAGAATTATCAAATGTAGCATAAAATATTTTGAACGTGTATATCAGATAAAATTTTTGAAATTTTATTAAAATCCTAACATTTTTCTTCTATTGTTTCCTTGAATATTATTATAAAAATTATTATTACTTCATTTTGAAATTTAGAAAATTGTCTTTTTAATAATGTTAATTTGGGTGGCATACAGATATTTCTCTAATTTTAACAAAATTATAAAAGCATTTTTCTTATACATATCTTTCCACAATACCAGCCATTATTGCGATGACACATCAATCATTTCCATTACTGCTAAAAAAATTTTAATTCTTGGTTCTTTTCTTCCGATTCAAAGATTCTTTATTGGAATTTTCACCAGAAAGAACCTTTGAATCAGAAAGGTTCCGAGCGTAATTTTTTGATTTTTCGGTAACAATATAGTAAAAAAAATAGATAAAACAAGTTGAGAGACATGTGTTGTTAAGCGAAGTATCGGGGACTTTATCTAGTATCGGGGAGTTATCTAAATTGCTCATCAGGGATTTGTTGTTTATGTGCTATAGTTCACTACAAGTGTTGTTTTTGAATATATTTTAAACTGTGTGTTACTGCTGTGTTTGTGTGTAGAAAAAAAGCGTCGTCATTTTTTACTGAGAATTTTTAACTTTTTGATCTAGTAATCCAGAGACGTATCTTTAATTTTTCGTAACACTCAAGAGCACAGTTTTTTTAATCTTTAAATACCTGGCATTCGAGAAATTTATTAAATTCTATTTCATGAAACGATAGACACGTTTAACAAAAACTGCTAAAAAAATCAATTAAAATATTATAAATCGATTTATTCTTATTACAATCTATTAACTCTATCAATATGGAAAGCCCGTTAAAGTGTGTTCCCAAGAAGCTACAGGCTTCCTTGTATCGTCTGGATATCACTGCCTAATTTCTTTCCCTTTCATTAAGTATTTAGTTGAATATAAATGGTTTACACCTTGTACGTTAGACTCTCGCCTATATGGGTTTGGAAGAGAGTGAGATATCCTAAGAGCACTCAAAAGATGTCTGGGTATACATTCGCTTAGTGGCTATAACATTAAGTTTAGTTTAGTTATATTAACGTTCCGTTTGAAGCAACACTTGAGCTATTTTGGGACGGACCTCGTAATTTTGAAACGCAGTCAGATGACGAGAACGACACCTGAGCTGGCACTCCCCTCTCCACACCACACCAGCGTTTAGTCAGGGCGGATTTAACGTGCAACAGACCCCCTTACACGACGGTTCTTCGGTGGAATCAGGTCTTGAACCTGAAACCCTCCGGTTCTGAAGCCGAGACCTTATCATCAGGCCACTGCGGCCTGCTAAAACTTTAAGGAAGACCAATTTAGAATGACTATCCCTTAAGAGACCGGACTGTGATTAAGTTTTTTGAAGGGGTGGGAATTTTTCTAATCTTTGAAAGAGGAACTTGGCATTTCAGTTTCTAAAGTACCTGAATCTAAACTGGTTTTAAGAACAAGGGAGTTAAATGAGAATCTTTTGATCCGCTAATGTTTCAAATCCTTTAATGCACCTGACTTTTGTACGTCAAATTATTTTAATTGGTGATAACACATTCGAGAAAATTATCAATAATGCATTTAAGACATTTGAAAATTAAAATAATGAAAGAAAAATCTAAGATAAATATTCAAATTACATGGGGATTTTTGACGGTATAAATCTATAAATGACTGAGATCAATAAGACTAATACGCTCGAATGCTTGGAAGATTACACCCTATTACTTTTCCGATAAAAGCAATAATTGCTTAAGTTATTTTTTCAAAGAACCAATAATTTCAGCCGGATTTAAAAAGATAACACTGAGTAAAAATTTAATTACCCTAGTTCATTAGGCGAGAATATCATCAGTTCAAAGGTAATGAGGATTTGCATTAATTACTGAAATAAGCTCGGTATTTCTTTAATTTCCCTTTTGGAAAAATTAACTGCATTAAGAAATGAAAACAAAGAAATATCAAATTTTTCGGTTTGTCTTCATTAATCAGTTTCATGATGAATTTGGAAAAAAGTAGTTAACTAAAAACAGACAACATTTTACTTCTGTATATTATCAGTACCTTTTGTTTCCAATTTTAAGAATTTTTTCTAATTATATTATTTTCTTTTCACTCTTGTTTTATTTCCAAATAGCTGCCTTAGGCGACAAGTTTATTTGCCAGTAATAGTGATTGAACCTTATTTTATTTGAAGCTTTTAGTTATAATTTGATATTCTTTGTTCCCTAAAATAAATGTACACTGTCAATGCCAAATTCATATTCCTTTTCCTGGTGCAAAATACTCTAAAATTAAATGACTTGACTTGTTTATATAAGTTCCTCTCGTTGTAAGGAAAACATATTTACAACATATTTTTTATGAACACTGAACAGATACCATCTGAATGATGGTGACAAATATGAAGGTTGGAGAAAGTAGCTGCCTTAATCGATGGACTCATTCGTTGATAAGAGTGATCGAGCCTCGTTTTATTTGAATCTTTTAGGTATAATTTGATATTCGTTGTTCACTAAAATAAATATATGTTACCAACGTCAAATTCATTTCCCTTTTTTCCTCGAGAAAAATATGTAGTTGACATCAAAATTAAATAGTTTGGTTTATTTTTATATATTAAATTGGTTGAAAGGAAAACATATTTACAAGCCAATTTTAATGAGCACTGAACAAGTTCCAGTTGAATGCTGCTAGACTATGGTGACAAAAATGAAGATAGGGGAAAATAGCTATCTTAGCCGACGGACTTGTTCGCCGGTAATATTGATAAAGCCTCATTTTATTTGAATCTTTTAGGTATAATTTGATATTCATTGTTCCCTAAAGTAAATCTATGTTGTCAATGCCAAATTCATTTTTTTCTCGTCAAAATACGCAGCTGACTCAAAATTAAAAGTCCTGGCTTATTGTTATAAGTTATTCCCACAGAAAAAAAACATATTTACAAGATAGCTTAATGAAAACTAAACTGGTGCCAATTGAATGATGCTAACCATAATGACAAAAATGAAAGTTCCCGAAAATGCAATAATCACTTAAAGAATATAGCATAATCATTTCGATTATTGGTTCCAAATAGAAATAGAAACATTTCTAAACATTTCTGCAACTTATTTCACCAAAATTAAATCTGAGTAATTTTTGAAATCAAATTCTGTTTGTAGCTAACAAGGAATGGCTGGATACACATTAATAAATATTTCATTTCATAAGTAAGTCAAACATGCTTAATTAAATTTAATTTTTCAAAAATAAATAAATAAATAAAAACATGACAGTTTTAGTCAATATTAGTTAGCTAGGAAAAATAAAACTAACAAAATATTTCAAGTCTTCATTCCTAATAAAAATAGTTACGATTTTATTTGGAACCAATTTTACCAAAATTAAATACGAATGATTTTTGAAATCGAATGTTTTTCGAAAATGATAAGGAATGGCTGAATACATATTAATAAATATTTCATTTCAAAATATTGAGACAAACATGCTTCATTAAATTTAAATAAAAAAAAACAACAACATGAGAGTGTTTGGTAAAAATCATCAAGCTAGGAAAAACAAAAATCAGCAAACGTTTTTTGCTAGTTTTTAGAAAATATATTTCTTTTAATGAAAAAAATGTTAAATTCCTTCAAATTTAGAAGCTAATTTATTCTATAAACGAAAATCTGTTCAATTCTTTGATTTATGAATATTAAATCATTATATGAAAAGGCAAGTTTCTTTGACGAAGTAGATATGCATTAATGGGGTAAAATTCCGCATATTTAATAGTTTTATTTTATATCTTCAAACGCATTTATCTTTGGAACAGAAATTTCAAACTGTCCCCTCCCTCCCTCTCCCCCCCGAAAAAGTGACTCCCTTTAATACCATTTTTGGATTTGTGATAAAAACTAGTATGGAATGTCGGGTCCACCCTACAATATCGTTCCCACTTTCTAAAATGTTTGCAACTTTTTTTATATTATTATTAGTGTGAAAATCAGGAGGCCTTCAAAATGGACGTAGTTTCTCCTATGGATTAAATGCATATTTTCCATTCGATATTCACTTTTTTTTTATTTTGAAAATCAATTTAATTTTATGAAAGAAAAGAAAAAGTGCGTTAAACGCTTATCTGGTGAGTGTCGATGTGCTCTAGTTAGCATTCAGTAATTTAGGTTGGGATTGACCTGAAAGTAACCCTTTCTCTCTTACTTGATATACTGGCCTACTTTCTGCATTTAAGAGTGGGGCTACTTTATAGATTATTTAGATGTGGCAAAATCAATTTATAGTAAGACAAAAGTCTACACTAGTCCACCAGGAGTCACGTGACGTCACAGTATGACGTCACCCTGAGGGGTCACCGGGCAATGTCAGGCGACGGATTGGCGCCAATAGTGTAGCGCCCGGCGCGAACGCGGTGCAGGGGCGAAATTTTCCGGTGTCCCGGAATCGATCCGGTACACACCGGAGCCGGATAGATTTGTCTTTCGCCTCTCCGCTCTTATTTATTTATTTTATTTATCATCTTTATTTTATTTTTTATTTTTCACGAAGTCACCCTCAAAGCGTGCTTTATCATTTTTTGACACTTCAACGGAGACCCTCCTTTTCCGGCCGTTCAACTTTTTTTTTTTTTTTTTTTATCAAAACAGGTTTCGGATTTCGGGATTTGAGTTTTGGTCTG
>JAPMOR010048544.1:0-36999 GCA_026543865.1 Argiope aurantia | reverse complement strand
AACCCTATTTCATGTTCGGCATGTTCATAATTTTAATTACTTACATCTCTCTAAATTTTAGAGGTAACTTCATAAAATGGTTTTGTGCATGCGTGTGTGTGTTCAGAGCCGGCCTTCTCTATAAAGGGGCCCGAGTGCAAGAAACCATTTGAGGCACTACATTTTTTGCAAAATAGAAAGTTATACAAATAAGAACACAAATTGCAATTGCATGTTTATTTAATGCGTGCTGCTATTAATTACCTCAAGGAAATTACAATTTTTTGCATTTTTTTTCAATACAGTGCATTTAAATGTTATGCACACTTGTTTGACTGAAAACAGTTCTTTATTAATTTTAATTTGCTGAAATTGCGCTCAGCATTTATTATAGTAACTGGCAATGTAAAGAAAAGTTTTAACACAGTTAATACATTTAGAAATAAATCATTATAATTATTAATACTTATTGAAATATGTGTAGAGCGTTATTAACATCCCTTTCATTCAAAATCAAATTAGGTTAGGTTTATTATCATTATTTGGTTAGATTTTCATCGACATCGTTATTATAAAATGTTATAAATTTTATTTTTGTTATAATTGTATTGTTTTAATTATTATTTTTTAAAACATTTTTCAAATTTATGTCTTTCAAAAGTTTTTATA
The DNA here is from genome assembly GCA_026543865.1 of Argiope aurantia. Lineage (NCBI taxonomy): Eukaryota > Metazoa > Arthropoda > Arachnida > Araneae > Araneidae > Argiope > Argiope aurantia. Next base: position 36,351 of record JAPMOR010048544.1, on the reverse strand, counting down.
TCACTGACTAATTCGAAATACTTTTAAATTTATCTTCTATCTGTACAATAACAGCATCAGTTACAGAGTTAAACAATAGCATCTAAATTCCTCAACCGGCTTTTTTATTATTTCATCTTCTGCTGTTTAGAAATATATATATATTTTTTTCGAATTCGTTTTACAGGAAAATGTTCTGAAAGATTCAAATTACGTGCAATCGCTTTTGCTTCGTCTAAAAATGAGTTAAATTTTAATCTTAAATTTTCGATTTCAGTTTTAAATTTATTGACTAAATTAAAAGCGCAGTCGAGAACAATGTTTTTTTACTTGAAATAGTTTATTGATAGTGCTATTTTGGACAATATTGTAAACCATACTATTAAATATAAAATAAATGCCATTTCTTGCATTAAATCCAATAGACTTTTAACTTCGAATACCGCTATATTATTTTTTGCATCAATAAATTCTTCTAAGGCATTACAAATTTGTTCGAACTGTATATACACTGCTTTAATCGCATCTATTTTGATTTCCCAATGAATGTCGCATAATGGTTTAAGAGTAATGTTTAAATGCTTTTGTAGAATTTCCCATCTTATTGTAGATGCAGATAATAAGCAATATAAACGTTGCAATAACCAAAAAAAATTACTGCTGGAAGCCGCATCATAAATTAATAACTTAAAAGAGTATTATAGGTTAGGCATAAATTGCATGATGGTTTAAAGCAATTATTGTAGATTGTACACTTTATATTTCCCTTTCATGTTGCTCTCGTTGTTGTATGTCTGTCCGCTACAATCCATAATATTTAAATCAAGCTTATTTAATATTTCCTAAAGAGTTTTTGTCAGTCCTACTTCAGTCATATCGATAAACCCTATATATGACTCATCTATACTTATCTTTTCTCTCCAAAATTTACATGCCTAATAAAAACTGAAGTTTGTTTTATATGAGAAATATCAGAAGTTGAATCCATTTGGATGCTGTAATACGTGATTACTCTTGTATCGCCTTTAATTTTGTTAAGAACTTCATTTCCTAACGCAGGAATAATTTGTTCTTGTGTTGTATGTGCTAAATCATATACAACTGTATTTTTGGAATTTTTTATTCTGTTTATACGATCCATAAGAACAGAGTCGTATTTACTTAATAATTCGATTAACTTAAAAAATTCCGTTATTAGGGGTTCTTATTATTCCATGTTTCTTCGAAGTGGAAGATTATTGCATGCTAAAAATAGAATCACATCTACAATTCTTTAAAATAGTAATTTAAGTCATTCCATTTCCTTATTTATATTAATTTTTTTTTGTTTTATCAATAGTCGAACATAAATTTAGTCAATCTTTCCAAGCAATTAATGTATTAAGTGGCAGATAGAACGCTCATGATCTTGAATTACAGTTGATAACTTTCTAAAGTTATTATAAACAACTATAAATCATTTAGAATTTTCATTTCCTCTGGAAAATAATATACAACTAAAACAAAATATCGAGTCCTGCGTTTTCGAATAAATTAGTCAGCTGTAAAGTTTCTTTTCACCAATCGGCATTTTAAAAAAAAGAAGTGGTGGAAAATTATTTAACTTCAGTATTTCAGCATTTTTAGCAAAAACTCCTTTGTGTTGACAGGTCTGTTTTTAAAATAAAACATTTGAAACTTATCATTCATAATGCTTGGTCATAAGCCTGAAACACCTATATGTACTTGATCACATTAGTTATTGTCATTACTTTCTGATTCAATCATATTTGTATAAACATATAATTCTTCAAAGATTTTCACATGCATTCATTGCAAGATTGTGTAGTTTGTGCGGAGCTTTCTTTGCCGGTTGAAGCTTGAATTGTAACTTCTAAAGTCGAAGTAATTTCATTTCCAGAATTAATTCGTTGATAAGAAAACAGATCTAATTATAACTTTTTGAAATATAGCTTTTCTTATTTTTTCTTTTCTGCTAATTTTCTTTTTTGAAACTAAGTCTTGACACCCAGAGGGATATTTCCTTGGCATGGACGTGATTAGACCTTACAATGTTAAACATTTTAATGTATGAATTATCAAAGAAATATATGCAATTTAATTTAGTAGGTGAACTAAATGATCGTACTTTATGCTTATAATATGTTGCATACTTGCACTAAACTGTAATATATCTGTAAACTTCGTATATTTCTAAATCCATCGCTTTTTCCAATTAAATTTCGTTTACTCTTTGTCCATTCCGCTATTACCATTTAGAACATTATTTTAGTTCTTGATCATGTTGGAGCCCTCAATCGCGGGGCCCTGGTGCTAGCATCCACTGCATCCCCCAGATGGCCGGCCCTGTGTGTGTGTGTGTGTGTGTATGTATGTTTCAATTATGGAATAGCTCATATTTTTCTAATGGACGTTTCAGCCAATATCCTTTATTTTTTTTTTAAATTATTATTATTTGTAACTTCTTTATTTCGTCGCCAGAGGTTCTGTAAGCTAACAATGAAATCACCATAGACATTTTACTACAGGTACACACCACTTCCCTCACTATACGAAACGGCATTTGAGGTCCTAAAAAGGATTTTGGGCCAGCATATTTATGAAATGGGATCACGTTATGCGAGAATCACCTGTATCTTATTTATGCTTCTTTAACACAACATTCTCCTTAACATTTTCAAGTCACGGAATGTTCATAACTGTAATCGCTAATACCTCCGCCAGTTTTAGAGATAAATCCATAAAACATTTTTCTGTGTTTTCATTATAGAATAGCGCACATTTTTCTAACGGACGTTGTGACCAATATCCTTTTTTTTTAGTTATTTTTGTAACTTTCTTGTTTGACGCTAGGGGCGCTGTTACACATCTCAATGAACTCAGTATAGTCATTTTGCTATAGGCGTATGCCACCCCTCTCGCTGTGCAGGATGCCATTGTGAATTTAAAGTCCTAAGAAGGATTTTAATGCCCGATATATTTATAACATGGGAACACGTTATACCAGAGTTACCTTCATTTTATTTATTCCTTTTTCACTCATTCGTACTCTTTTTGCGTCAAAAATTTCATAGTTTATTTTCCTGTTTTAAGGTGGATACCGGGAATACATTTTTCAATTTTAGGACGCTTTTTTCAAGAAATGGAATGCTTATTATTTTAAACGTATTTCTCCACTAATATTACACAGAACATAACTGTTATTATGGAATAGCTACATTTTCCTAATTGGACGTTTTGGACGATATCCTTTTTTTTTTTAAGTAATTCTTTGTAACTTCCGTAATTCACCGCTAGGGATGCTGTAAACTGTCACAATGAATTCAGCATACTCATTTTACTAGAGGTACATGCCCCTTTCCTCACTATACAAGACGCCATTTTAAATTTAAAGATATAAAAAAGACTACTGATCACCCAGTATATTTATTAGTACCTGAGTTTTTTTTTTATAAAATCGTGTTTTTTATAAATATATTTAGATATGAATCAGATACTGTTTACATATGAATATCTTTCAATCTTACCTACATATGAACTGGTCATTTAAATAAAAGAAGAATCATGAATGCACTTAACATGTAATTCGAATCAATCTTCTACATTATATAATTCATTTTACAATTTATCTGTAATTACTTATACTTTTGAACTTAGACACAGTTTTATGTTAAATCGGATCCATAATGGCATTCATTGTCATTTCAATGTCAGCATAAGAACAGATAGAAAAAGGCTGTAATAGTTACTTAGAAAAAATGTATTTTTCTGGTGTGTAAAATCGCTTTCTTTTTTTCAGGAAAGACTCCTACATAGATAAACTTGAAAATCAAAACCTTATTTAATTATAACATTTTATCCAAAGGCTTAGAACCATTTAAGAAATACACGAAATAAACTTATTTATATAAAAGTAATGGTTTTTAAATTTATAAGATATGGGAACCCATTATACGAGAGTCACTCGTATTTTATTTATGCTTTTGTAGCTCATCCTACTTCTTTTGGCGACAAGATTTTTATAATTTATTTTTCTTGTAATTAGGAATTTGGCTAAAAGATTGTTTTCATTCATAGCAGATAGCCTAAATTGTGAGTTATCGATCTAAAAATTGAACTATGTATGCTTTAATGCAGATTTTGCACAAATTCAAACAATAGACAAATGCCGAAACGCGGATTATGTTCACAAATAAAGAGAAAGACTCCCTCGTAAGTGGCACATTTCGGTGTGGCGCACGTGCTAAAAATAGAAGGCGTCAATAAATATTTACTCCCAGAAAGGGTCTGGCCTGTTATTCAAGCGTGAAATCATCTTTGCGCGAACGAAACAAAGTTACGGTGGCAGTCTCCATGGCAAAAGTGTCTTATTAATAAAATTTTTCCTCCTCCAAAAGAATGCATAATTCACTTCCCCAGCTTCCACGTTTTCTGTCTTTTGAAGAAGCCGCTACAAGAACAAAGTGTGCACATGGAAGCCAAAGAATAATAGCTGCTTACTTTTAAAAATGCGATCGAAGAATTCATCACCAGGAAAACAATAAGCAGTCGCATTTGCCTTTTAGAATTATTGTGGAAAAGGTGAAATATGACAAAGAAAAGATGTGAGTGATAATTAATTTAACACTTGCAGTTGTCCCAGCAGGAGAAACTATTTGTTAAAGCGATGCATATATTTTTGATGAATGGGGCTTTGTTCGTGATATAGTTTGGTACTTGTAAGTTGCCGTTATTTAATTGTATTTATGGAATTTTGACTCTAAATTGTTCGGAAATAATTATATATTAAAGTGGAAATCTCTTCGAATTCAAGAAGGGGAATAATTATAATCTTATTTAGTTTAGCAATGAAATATTTAAAATAAAAATATAATATTATTTAATTTTAAAAAATTATAATATTATTTGTCCAGCATGTTTAAAAAAATCACTATATTTCTTTAAATTGTTTCCTTATTTTACAACATCATTTTAAACAATTAAAAAATTATGTGTGAACTGTAAAAATTTTAGCATTGCTTCAGAATGCTGTAAAGTAAGATATCCATCGAAAAATATGGTCTAAAAAATTCTAGTTACAAGCAAAGAACCTGAAGGGTAAATGCTGAACCTTAAAAACATTAAAACATATAGAAGTAATCCAAAAACTGAGTAGGCTTAAAGCATTAAAAAACCCAGTAAAAATTTAAAAATTATAAACATTTAATTTTAAAATAATTCTTGGACATTAAAATATCAAATTCTTCATAAATCTTGCCAAAAATAGTATATATTTCATTTAATGGGAAATTAGCTATGTAAATTTATTTGACTTTATAAAATATTTGGTTCTATTTCATGTTAAAGTAAAATGGATACAATTAAGACGCCGCTGCTGCCAAACATAGTATTGATAGATTTATAATAAAATTGAATATAAGAAAGTGTTGGCCACAGCTTCAAACTTGCAATATCTATAATATTATATATATATAATGTAATATTTTATAAATGTTAATTTAAGTAAGTATAAAATACAAATGTTTTAAACAGTACTTATTTGGCCTACGAGTTTTTCTAAATATCATTTTGAGATTAACAAACGTATATAATCTATGCTACATTTAATGATATTATATAAAAAAATATTCTTCCTGTCACTCCTGAAAGCTTTTTCGTCATTTGAACTAGCCATATAAACAATCAATACGCAAATCTGAATTAAAATTGTAGCTTAGAAATGATACAATTATGATATACATGTGGAAAAAATGAACGAAAAAGTATTTAATGGGTTGAACACCATGGTCAAAGAATGACGAAAAATTCCGAAAATATGCTCATATCCCCCCGTTCCACCTTCAGAGAGGGAGAATTATTGAAAAGTGGTAATGTCGGAATATTGAAACGAACGATACTTATTTTTAATCAGTTTTTTTATTTTAATGATATTTTTTCTTTGTATACGTTATTAAATGAATAAGAAATAATATAGAACCAGTATGCATGGATTCTTGATAAATCATAATTTGCATAAATCGATTATATGAAACTTATTTATTATACCAGAGTTGGAACTCAGATTTAAATAACATCCTTTACAAAATAGAGTAAAATTCTGGAATGCTACAATGAAGAATCATTTAAACATCCAAAATGCCTCGAGTCATCAATAAAACCATTAAAAAGTCATTAAATATGTAAGTCGATAATGAAATTTTGAATAATAACATATATGGGCCTTATCTAATTAAAATGTTTAGATTTCTAGTTTATTTGGCATATTAATATCACAAATTGTTTTACAAATCGCTTTAGTTAATTATAACAACCGATAAAGAGTTCTATTTATGAATCCTTTATTTACATAAAAGCTTTTATATCTAGTAAAAAAAATTAAAAAGTCACTATATCATTATAAATGCTTGATAAATTGGCAGAGTATTCAGATTTTACGATATTCTTTCGCTGTATCCAGTTAACAACTAACTTTATCATACCAATGCAAGAAAATGGTTAGTATTCCTCTACAAATAACGATTTAATTAAACAACAGTGATTTCGCTGTAAGCTCCGGGTATTGATAAATAAAGTTTCGCAGCAGATAAGTTATCACCCAAACCCAAGTTTTTGCCATTATTCCGAAAGATTATCATGGTATATTTTTACTTTTCCCACATGAAACATTTAAAATGTTTGAAAAAAATGGTTGTAAATAATTTCATAATAAATATACTTAAGTGTTAAGGATTTCAAGATTATGACATTTTTGGTCCAGAAACTTCAATCTGAGTGTATCGCTTGAAGAAAATAAAGGTATATTTCGACATTTTGATTCTATTTTTAGGCGATTCTTATATTTTATTTGCAAACAGAAGACACTCATGGTGAAATACAGAAATTTTGGATGCATGTTTCAACGATTTGTTCATAATATTCTCAAAGGTCTTTCAATAGATTGAAAAAAGTATCAGAGTGTGTTCTTTCTATTACAGAAACAAAGATTGTAATTACCAGGGATAATTAAAAAAGTATATTATAATAAATGTTGCTTAATATTAGATAATATCGAAGTTCAAACTCAAAGCCTCAAAGGATGAACTTCGGTATGCCCTAGTGTTGACTATCTAGAAACATGCATTTAATACAGCTTATCAGCTCTAAAGCTTGACTATTTAGGTTGCGATTTGGTTTTCAACTTTTTGAAAATATAAGAACAGTGAAACTGTCACTTTTTATCTGGACTACTTTTGATTTATTTACATCCACACAAAATAAACTTCATCAAAAAAAATTTAATTCTTTTATTAAGCAATTTTATGAATTTTCTTATCAAATCTAGGCTATTTTCCGAGTTTATTTTCTGAAAGTGAAATAGTCATAGAATCATCTCTCGGGACATAGCAGTTCCATCGAAGTTAATTTGAACTGAAGTTAATAAAACTAATTTCTGTGTTCTGATTTTAAGGGGGATATGAGGGTCTAACAATAAAAAAAAACTCAATAAGCCATATGTTGTGTTTCTAAATTGGTACCAGAAAATCTTGCAGATTTTTGTGTAATAGATTTCTGGAAAATTTATTTGGTTCTTTAGTGATAAAGGCTTATTTTCATTATTTGGTAAAAATTAAAGTAATAAATTTAATCGATTGGTAAAAGAGAAAAAAACCCTCCTGATATCAAACGTTTTATATCATGTTACATAAACATAATCAAACCACTAGAGATTGTTGCACTGGATGCGAGAATCGTTACAATATATTAAATATCGAATAATATTACTGATATAAAATTAAGAAAATATTCCATAAGTCTAATTGATTAACCTTTAAGATAGGTTTAATTTACATGAATATTTTTTTAAATTCTTTTATCGTTTGGTTTCTGAAAACAGTTTTTCTAGAATCGCACATTTTTCTAGAATTTTTCTAGAATCGCACTAGCACTTTTCTTACCTAAGTGTTTGCAGTAAATTGCGTTACCTGCCCGTTAAACAATCATTCATCAATCTTCAATTCAAATGAAAATGCATATGTGAATGTTAATTCTTTTATTCAATGCATTAATGTGCTTTCCAACTCTTTCCTTATTAATACCTATGTATTAATTTAAAAGAGGTTTCATAGTTTGTCATTCTGAAATACTTTCCTGTTGTGTGCTTACAGGAAATTAAAAAATATTGGAGAACGATAATTCAATGTCTTATCCATCCGGGTTAACCATCTGCCATTGCGTTGTTAGAGAAACTTGAAGAATAACAGAAGCCATTTCAATTCTTGTTTCATGTGTAAATAAGTCAAAATTATCAGTTAAAAAAGTAGGCATTTCATCAGTATTTTTTTTAATGCTTTTGTGTTTTCTCGGAACGGATGGAAGAAAGTAAATGGCATGATAATGCAAATGTTAAAAATTGAAATTCCAGATTTTGTTAAATTTCTAAACTTTAGACTTTCCGAAAACATATTTATTGAACTATTTTTTTCTTAAAACATATATTCTTCAATCTATGAACAGGATAGTTCGAAAGTGCAGCAAAATAGATTAATATATTTACCTGAAATGTATACTGGTGTAATTGTGTATCTGTATTTTCGAGACGTATTGTCGTTGGGTGGTATGTCTTTTCATGTATGTAATAGTTTAAAAATGGCTCAAGATAACTGGGTGCGCATTTCCTTTAATTCATAATCTTTATAACATCGCAAATTGATGTCTCTACTTTTGAATCAAATCCACAAAAGACTATAATACTGTAACTTATAATATTCATTTACAGCGCATTTAATTTCATAGTAAAGAAGAAAATATTTCTGCAAATAGTTCCAATGGACTAGCGCTCCTGGACTTGACTATCATTGATGTCATGGAGACAACGTGAGACTTTGGCGACAAGAACGAAATGTCCAGAAACTTTTAGAATTTTAGATATATCTTGATGAGGAGCGAAGATACGATATCCTCCTAGAAGTTTATACTGTCTGTCATGGAAAATTAAGGAAGATCAGAGACAGAAATAAAGTCTGGTGAACTGATAGACGTCTCTGTTTGGAGTGTTGGTCTTCTCTTTCTCTTTGAGAGCGTTGTGCAGTTGAGGTTGTTAAATACCGATTTGTTGATTTATACAAACGCTGATTTGCATATTCTTAATCAGTGTTTCATTATGTGGGATTCTTGTTTTTAAATAGTGTGAAGCATAATTATCTTTTACTGATATTGTTGAACTTTTCCCCTTAAACATCCCAGACGGATTTTTTCTGAACAGTATTGTGTCTTTGTTTATCTGTAAGTGTATGCTTGAAATCTATACATTAAAAAGAGACAAATTAGATAAATGAAATGAAATGCGGCCTTGATATTAAAAACATAAAACGTTGCAAGTTAGTGGAAAGTTAAAGTTGCTTGCTCGACTTTCTTCAATATAGTGCTGAACTTCATTATAGTATTTTCTTTATTATTGTACGAAAAAGTCGCATTGTATAAATACTTAGAAAAGTCGTAAGTAAAAATTCATATTCAATTTCAAACTCTTTTTTTCCCAGCATGAATCTTTTGAATATCTTGAATCCTCCTAAATTGTAATTCAGAAAATCTAATTATTTTACTGAAACCAATTTTTATTTAACTTACATTATTAAACTATAAAAGACGCATCGAGCATTTTTTAATAAGAAATAAAAGTCCAAAAACATGAAAGAGGAAACAAAATATTGCCGAGACAGATTTGGCAAAGAGCAGCAAAATCTATTAAAAAAGCAAACATCGTCCGATGCGATGTGCTCTGAATGTTAAGTTTCAATTCGCATCCTTCTAGTTTGGTATGCAGAAAGAAACTGTACGAATAGAAGGGGTAAAAAATCAACGAAACTCAGCTGAAATAACACAGATTCCGAAAAACTTCTAATTTATTTTAAGTCGTTGTTTCTCAGAATGAATCATTTCCGGGAATATATAAAGGCATCGGTTACCACACGGAAAAAAATATATAAAAAAAATTGCTGAAACACGGACTGTTGAAATTCACAAGGTTTGCTTTTACTAAGTCAGCTGATTTTTTTTTAACCCGATAAAGAAATATCCTTTCAGTGAATATTTTTGAGCCGCTTCATTTTACTTTTGAATAAATTAGCTTGGACAGGCTTTAAATTCCTACAATTTTTTTAGATTCAGATAAATCTTACATTTGTCTCTCGTTATGTTTTTTCTGAGGTTCCGAATCTATTGCTATTTCTCGTTAAAGTGCTGATAGCGTTACGGATATTCGACTGAACATTTTTTTAACTATTTTAAAACAAATGATCTTGGAGTGTAAATTTAATTCATAATTATTTCATTCCAATTTCTACATACTGTTATTATATGATGGATTCGACGATGTATTAATTTTCAGTTTTAATATTACTGCATTATAATAGTTTCAAACATGTACTGTGAATGGCAGGAGATCTAAGTAGCACAGCTTGTGACAAAATATTGTATAATATTGTTCGATATTATATAACATTGTTCGATATTATATAATATTATTCAATATACAACAATATTATTCAATATCCAACAATATTAGACAATATTGCGAATATTTATCAATGTCATGCAATATTGCGAATATTTATCAATGTCATGCAATATTGCAAAATATTTGTATATTATTAGGGGAAATAGTTTTGAAAACTGATTTTTATATAATAGATTATTTTTTGGAAAAACATAGTAGATGTTGCCACTGTTCCCGTGAAAAAATAATTTAAACCTATATTATGAACCAGAATTATAAATACAAAAATAAAACTAATTTAAAAAATAATTACGAAAACACGTGTATCTTCAACAACGTAATCCATACCTATAAAGAATAGCTATGGAATAGTTTTACTGCATTTTACTTTTTGGAATAAATACAAAGAAGAAAATGTCAGAAATGTCAAAACATTCTAACTCGAGAATTCGTCTAATCTCAATGTTTCAGACTTCCCGGAAGCTGAAAATCACATATAGATTTTTCTCATACTTTGAAAGGAATCTATTCTTATGAAATATCTCTATCTTCCTACAAAACGTAAAGAGATGAATAGATATCACTTGGTTGTCAAGTTTTAACATTTAACTTATAAATGCTTGTGAAATCTTGAGCCTTATCCAATTTTCAAAGTCAGTGTGTTGATCAAATGTTGGTCCGTTCTTTCTTATGTGTATATAAACATGATTTCAATAAATGGAATTTGGTATGTGGTTTTCTTACTGAAATTACAGTTTTGCTTCAATTTGTAGCTTCGATGGGTTAAATAAAAAACGTTCAAAATGAGTGTCCGTTTTTATTTTTTCTTTGTACCACGAAAGAACAAAATTCTAATACATGGAACTCTGAAACTAAAACTCTGAGCACTCATGGCGTTCGACGCCTTGTTCAAAATTCAATGTCTCCAAGGTATTCCATTAGCCTATATGTAACTGAGCATAAAAACTTCAGAACGGTTCAACTTGACCAAAAAACCCAGTCCATTCCACGTAAAAAGAACCCGTACTATTATGGAGACACCGCCACTTTCCACAGTGCCTTGTTTCCTTGACTTCGAGGGGTCTGTGTCACACTCGGGGCCTACCATTAACTCTTACGAACTGAAATCGTGAACCATCTGATCTGACCAAAGTTTTCCAATCGCCTAGACTCTATGGAAAAAACTGGAAATGTAATACAATTATGAACTCAAAAACATATACGGTAAAAATACAGGTGTCATTGCACTTGTATCAAAGGCTGTAAAAATGATGTTGGTTCAGAACCACTAGTCTTACATTGTATCATTCAACAACAGTCCATGCGTGGAAAATGTTTGGATATATCTGAAGTTATAGAATCGAATATATCAGTTGTTAATTTCCTCAGGCTCAAAGAGTCAAATCACCGACAACTCCGCGAATTTATTGAAGGAATTGGAGAAAAAGACTTATCATATCATATTGCCTTAAGCTGGCGTAGTTGCGAAAAATTCCTTCAGTACTTTTTTTTTTAACTTCGAATTGATATCAGAATTTTTTTTAATGAAAAGCATCTCCTTCTAATCAAATTGCAAATTAGCGAAGAGCTGCGGAAGTTAACACTCTATGTCCATTTGACAAAATATATGAATGAACTGAATTTGAGATTGCAAGAAGAAAACCAGCTTCTCCATCAAATCGCTTCGGCAGGAAATAAGAGTCTTTCAATCACAATTACTTAAAAAATTTTTTACTCATATTTTAAAATATAGGAAATATTCAACCGCACTACCGAGACTGAATTTCCTGTCGATTTTGCATTCGATTGCTCTGAGTGCTCTGGAGATAAGTTTTAATGCTCGTTTCTCAGATTTTTGATGCCATTTAGAATGAAATTAAGAATTTTCAAAATCCTTTTGATACTGAAATCCTACTCCCGAAACTTCAGACAGAAATTATTGATTTACAGTGTAGTGATATCATTAAGAAGAAATATGAAAACTCATCTTTGTTGGAATTTGATAATTTGCATAAATTTGCTTGCCGGTAGATTTCTATTTTTGGTACTACTTACTTTTGTGAGAAAACATTTTCCAAAATGAAGTACGTAAAGAATGCTTGCAGATCTATCTTAAATCTCTTTTAATAATTGGTACAAGTAAAATTGATCCTTCCACAAATACAAACTATTGTCAGTGGGAAATCACAATTACATAAATTTCATTAGTATTTTTTTCAAGCGAACCTATAAGTTATACTTTCCATTAAGCTGTATCTGGAAGGTAAATAAAACCAAGTTATTATTATTCTATGTTTTTTATCTATCTTATCACAGCAATAATAACAACAATAATCCATTAGCTGTCGTGGGCTGGATTGATAACACTGTCTGGCAGTAGTTTGGAAGAACCCTGGTCTAGGGCCCAACTGGTACTGCCACGATTCCAGAAAAGGTGGTATAGACGATGACCTGTTGTTAGTAAAGGCACTCGAGTAGTTATTTTGGTGGCAGAACCCAATAAAGCGAAATTACGCCACTCTGTCTTACTGGACGCATGCTTTGTACATTCCAGATTTTTTCCTGTGTTTATTTCTTGCAGTGTGTACTTGTTTTTTATTACTGACACTTCTTCGCACAAGTCGCTGTTCTCGGCCATTAAAGTGAAGGCGATCAGCCATTGCGTTGTCCATGGTGAAAGAGTATGCCTGAAATTTGGTATTCTAAGCACATTCTTGACATTGTAGTTCTCGGAATATTGAATATAATACCCTTTTCCAAAATGAAGTGCCCCATGGGTCTATCTTCGCCTTATATGTCTGTTACTAACCGTCGTGAGACCTCAATGAAGTCAGAAATATTTTCACATGAATCACTTGAATACAAATGAAAGCCCTACCAATGCTCTTCCCATTTATACATTTTTTCAGCGATGGTATTGATATCTGTATATTTGCATATTACTATCTCACTGCTTATGTAACATCAGTGTTCACATTAGAAAACAAAATTGATCAACGGTTAATATGCTTTAAAACTAAGAAAGAAAAAAAATCTTAACTTATATTTAATAATTCAACTCTGAATTTATATTTTTTCAATCAGACGATGGATCAGAAATCAACCATCAATAGAATTTGTCTATAATTGTTATCATCTATATTTTAAATTTAATATATCACGTTTAGTTACTAACGTGAAAAATAACTTGTCACGTTAAATGAGAATGTTGAGAAAATTAGTAAGGTAAATGTCCTGCAATTCTATAATCTTAATATTTCTTACAATCTTTCAAAAAATCATCGAAACATTTTAAGTTAGTGTACAAATATAAGGTAACAATCTCTGAGGGTTTTTTTTTTCTTATTGACATAATATTGTTTAAGACAAAACTAACATCATCGGAAACATTTCATTTCAAATATCATGTTTAGTTACAGAAATGAAATAATCTAGATCTACAGCTTTCAAACTAAAATGAAATAATATTTTAGGGCAAAGTAAGAACGTATTTTTCTATTATATACAACGTTTTTTAATGTTAACTAATATTCTTTTGGGATGTCTATTTTTTGGACGACTCTCTAGAGGAAGATGATTGAAGTAAGGGGTATTAGGGGGTTAGAGCGACAATGTCTGAAATATATTTCTTAATGCGGATGCTTTTTTAGACAATAAAAAAAAATACTACTTAAAACTTTGGTACGAGTTTACTAGCTACTAATGAAAGAATAAAAAATAAACCTAGAGTACTATATAAGCTTGCGTCTCAAAATAGTTGCCAACACAATTTGCCAAATGTCTAGACCGGAAAATTAATCTATACGAAGTAAATGGCATCTCTATAGAACCTACTCCTGGAAGACTGACAACTCTTCTATTAAGCAATTTGAATACACGAAAAAGATTGCAGGCGAAAGATGAAAGCAGTATTTTTTATAACGGATTGGTCAATTGTTATATTAAATTTTAAAAAGAATACACAGTTTCTATGTTTGCAAATAGAGCATAAAATTCTTTTGAATTTAGAGAAGCACTGTTAAACAGAATACAAATTTGAATACACATTATAGGAAGATATATTGTGTGGAATAAAATACAGATGTAATATATGTATAGCTGTAAAAATCTGGCAGTAACCTTTACGCAATAATTTCATAAAAATTATATATCTACATAGCTGCATCCAGAAATATCGTAGAACCTTGACATGATTCTAAAAAACGAAAATTCGAGAACAAAATAATAAAAATAATTAAAACCTCCTTAATGACTATAAATTCAAAATAAAACTTTCTAATATAAAATGAATGGATAGATTTCAAATTATCTGACTTGTAGATTTATTTTACTTTAAGACTTTTTTTCCAAATATCTATAAGTGTTCATTTACTTGGGTCTTTTAAATGTTAATAAGCCGTCGTCCTGGCATTGGGGTAGCGCGTCTTCCCCATGAACTGAGCTTCCTGGTTTCGAGTCCAGGTTCGGGCTTGGTTGTTCTTCGTCTGATCTCTCTGTGAGATGCGTGAATGTGCCCTCCCCCCCTGTGAAAGAGTCCTTCTTCTTTAGATTTCAACAGCGGAAAAAAAAATCAGCAATTTGATATATGGAGGAACAATGGAAACGGATTGAATTTCAGAACAAAATGTAATCTGTTGGAAATCAGGTAAAACAATGTTTAAAACAATAGCCGAAATTCAAATGTAAGCGGTGTAAAATTCATATTCGTGCAATAATATTTTTGGAAACTCTAAAAAAAAAAGACTTTAAAATTTAGCTTAATTTTCAACTAATTAATTTTTTTAAAAAAATTGCTCCTGGGTGTGCATTCTTACCTTCCAACGCATACATATCTGCCAAATTTGATAACTGTAATTTATTTTTAAGTCAAACGGTCTAGCCTGTAGAGCGTCAATCTACACACAGACAGACAACACATTCATCTTTATTATTAAGTAGAGATAGAGATGCCGATAAGAGATTCATCAATTTCACAGATTATTATTAGCAATTAATGTTTAGTAAAATTGACTGTAATATGTATATACAGAGTGAATTCTTAGATTCTTGATGCCTCCACTTTTTAACAGAATGAGAGCAACTATAGTCATAAAAGTGATGTCTAGGTACATTAAAATAACACTTCTTTACTGTAAACCTCAGAATCAGCTTTCTTGTTTTCGAAAAAAATATTTTAATTACAAAACTGTGAAAAGCTATGAATATTGTACAAAAATATACCTTATGCTTATTAATGCCAGAAAAGGATTCTCAAAATCTAGTTATTTCTTAATGATTTTCAATTATGTGACGTCCCTAAACGAGTTAGAAAAACTAACTGGTTATTATGGGACAAATTATTTCGATGTTCAAATTACTTTCCATTATCTGCATTCAGATTTAGAACTTTATTTGAATTTAACACTGGGTAATTTTAACATATTAGTGGGTGCGTAAGTATAATCTACAGTAATACGATATCCAATGTCCTTCAATGCCGTGTAAATACCGCATACAACAATTGTTTGAGTAATTTTTGCGAAATCAAAAAAAAAAATGGTTATTCTTTGTCAGAAAAAATAATATTTTCTACTTTTGTGCATGACTTGTGACAATAAATTTTGGGAAAATATGAAAAATGAATATATGTTTGAAGTGTTCCTTTTTTGGCATTAAGATGCATAAGGTATATTTTTAATAAATTAATAACTACTTTCATTTTTATTATTCACACTTTTTTCCTTATCTTGAATTGTTTTTGAGATAAAAACGTTAATTGCAGTGTTTTCCGCTTTGTAGAGTTGTGTGTGGTCTCGTCGCAAAGCACGGAGTTATTTTACTATACCTGGGCAACAACTTTCATGTCTCAAGCTATAGTCCTTCTGTATTTAGTTTGCAGTATAAATTATTATAAGTGTAAAACTGTGATTTTTTTTATATAAACTGGTTTATTTTATCTAACCAATGAATACATTTGTACTAAAACTTTATAAATAAACTAGAGAGTAAAGTCAGCTAACTAAACTTATTTGACTCAAAAATTTCAATAATTTTAAAAGAATGGAATAATATAAAGAAAGTGAACGCGTTAAAACATGTATTGCGTAAATGCGCCACATAATGACAAGACATGAAACAAGTTATCAAATGAAATTGCAAGAAAATGTTTCTTTCTTCTGAAAGCATAAAATATCACGCAATCGAGCTCTTGCTATAAAACACCTGAAGATACTTTCCATTTCGATTCCTCAAGTTTTCATACGAATTTCATCAGCACAGAAATCGATGGAAATATACCTGCTATAATAAACGGAGCGTGGACTTTATTACATTTCCGGTCGCATAAAAACATAAACGACGTACTTTCCAGCCAACAATGCGCAGCAAATAAAACGGAATCAAATTTTTATGTCTTGTCCTTTATCCGCATAAGAACTCGAGAATCCGTGTTCACCTAATAAAATCCAGGGATGTTTTCGGCGCTGTAACAACAGTAAAGATGAACAAAAACCTGCTCGAACTGCAACTCCATTTTCAATCTCATTTTGCGAGATATTCCGTTGTGTTTCAGTTCATCGATTTGAATATCTATTGGAAAAGACTAGAGAGAAGATTCATGTGTAAGAAATTTGGAAATGCAGGTTTTACCAACTAAAATGTAATAATGGGGGGATTCGGAATATTTCCGTAGATTTTTGTAGCGTTGGAATCTTTCTGTGATTGGTTATTTTGGGATTGAGTGAAAGTATTTTTCGTGCTACTGTTTTTTTTTTTTTATGAATTTGCAATATCCTGTTTCTTTTTTCTTCAGTGATGTTTATATTATCAGCAAAACTGTGAAACAATGAGATTTTTCAAACATCTTATTGATTGTAGTTCTGCCGATTTTAACAATGAATATGTTTTTTAGATGTATATAAAGCTGAAGATTGGATGCACAAGCCAGCGAGCAAAAATCGTCATATGGTGTTCGTTGTAACTCTGATAAAAAAAAATAACGCTTACAATGAAAGAGATTGAAAGAATGTAAGGTACTTATTGCTTTCTTGTACAAGATGAATAGAAAGTATAAATACTGCATTCGTCAAAAAATAGTTACGAATGGGGATACTAAAGAATGCATACTTTTCATAACTATTTCATTACGACAACAAAGCATCGAAATATATAATCGTTCGCTTCCATCTATAGCGCCTTTTCGTTTTAGTTTATCGTGAAAAAAGTGTTCTAAACTCATACTTGCCTTTCTTCACTATTCTATAAATCACTAAATGTTCATTACAAATGAAACTCTGGGCGTTCAACGCCTTTTTTAAAATCTACAATTTTGTCCTGAAGGAGGAGGGAAACACTTTTAATTAGTAATATACAGAAAATTTCTCTAAAATGACTCCCGCCGGTTTAGCTTGCCTTTCCAATAATAATAACTTTGCTTTATATGGAGGTTTTTCAGCACAGTTTGTGTTTAGTTCAAATAACGAAAGATGCTATTAATTGTTACTAAGTATCTATCTTCACGATATTGTGTGGCATACAGAATTGTGAGCGATATAAAACATCATAAAGTATTGTACATTATCTTGTGCTAATAGGCCTTAACTATTAACACTTACAATTTACTATTTAATATTATATTTAAATCTATAGTAATGTTAGATCCAATGCCACATTATAGCCAATAACCACATTAGATACAAAATTAAAACCGTTGCATTATTATAAAACCTGAGAGGCACAAGCTCGAGTTCGAACTGATTCAAGGTTACTTCAGTTTAATCTTTTTGTTGCGATTAGAAAGGGTTTTAAAAATATTTAATATGGCATATTTAATTCAAATATAATTTCAAATTTCGTCAGTATAAAGATAATTTATTTCAACCCCCGGTAATTCGTGTAAGTATTACAAGTTTATCAGTTAATGATAAATGTCAGTTTCATATTGTTTAACTATTTGGCGCATAATAATTACTTAATGCAGCCTTCAGAATTATGTTGAGCGTGAAAGAAAAATTTATTTTATTTATCAAAAGAAATGAAAACAAAAATACAACATGAGAATCCATTTCTAGCACAGAAATGAAATCATAAAAAGAGAAATGGAGCATTTTAGATACCAAAATATAAGAGGTTAATTAATCTAAATAAGTGTATGATTCTTTAATAATTAACAAGCCAGTGAACGCGAAATCAGAGAGAATTTTATTCATTCTGAACTTAATTTGGAAAAAAAAACCAATATAACAATTAGGAAGGCAAAATGTATGTATGTATTATTGTATTGTGTATTGGCAATTGTATTGTGTTTCAGAAAATAATTTATTTTCATACGCTTGTGCATAGCTTAAAAGTATTCTATTTAATCACTTTAATTTGAGATAATCTGGCTTCTTTTTTTTATAGTCCTTTACTGCAACCTCGAAACTATTCGTTCTTTCCTATTTCTGTACTGTTTCAAGTATACTAGATTTAAAATGAGCTTTATTTAAATTCCCGAAGTTCTAAAAAAATATTATTTAACAGAGAAGCCCAGGGTAAGTTTATTTTAATTAGCCTTCAAATGAATATATCTAAGTTAAGCAAATATACAAAAATAAAATTGTATGCCTTTTAATAATTTTTAATTTATATGTCCGGTTTAATTCACCGGTGTAGAGCATTGCTTGAGAATGTTATGAATTACAGGTAACATAAAAGTCAGCAATTTTGCCATCATTTTGCTCAGACATAGGAATGATTTAATTTTTGCTAAATTGCTCAGTGATGCATTCCAAGATTACTTATAATTTGTGTGTCTCTCTAAAATTTAATCTGAAGTCATTTAATTATTAACTAATAAAAACAATCAGATTTTTTCCTTCAATAGATAAATTTAAAGAAAGAAAATTTGATTAAGCATTTACTACTTTTAATAAATTTTGTCAATGCTTAAAAATTAATTTCTTAATTGTAATGTTCCTCTTCTATTATAATAAATACAGATATTTATTATATATAACTAAAGGGCTAAAATAAGTGCATGTATAGGAAAGCTTTTAGTGTATTTATTTTCTAGAAAAGTTTATATTAAAATATTTTTAACTTAATTATTGTATTTTATGTCTTTTTAAAAAAAAATATTTTCAAATTTAAATGTTGCGGACAATTATTCTTATTTGTAAAAATATGTAAAACCATTCTTCTAACATCTCTGGAAGTAAATAATTAGTATCTGCTTATTTCCTTCACTCACCGTATAATAGAAATGAATACGAGTTTCACTGCGCATGCGCAACGATAGGAAATCGGTATTGAAATGAACCACAGTACTTACAGAAGTTTTTCACCCTTATAAGAGAATAGAGGGATAGAGTAATTTGTATTTTAATTCTTAAGATTGAATGTGCTACAAAATACGTAAGATTGTTGATGAATTTAAATATTACCCGCCAAAAGTAAATGCAATATTTTTTAAATTATTATATTCAAGAACTTGTTGCTACAATTCCACAGTGTTTACATCCAAACATCTCCGATTTCAATGATGGAAGATTCCGAACGAACCATTTACTTTCGCCCTACACCCTAGTTGTGCCAGTTCAGGAATAATAAGGAATTCCCCAGAAATGCCTTATTAACTTCATGGGGCAATACTTATAAGAACCATAAATGGCCTCGGAATAAAAGAATACAGGGGAGGTTGAACTCAGAATAAAGGATTGGGCAATAAACATGCCATAAAAAGCTCTCAAGTGGTTCAACTTGTCTCCCGCTTTGATAGAAATACGTCCTACTTAATCCTGTGCCGTCTTATTCGATATGTCCATCTCGAGACAGAGCTGCCGGACAAGAGTAATTGAATCTGTTATTTATCGCTTTGAGACGGATTGATAGGACAATTACACTTTATATCGTCAACAACAAGTCTGTAATATGCGACATAAAAGTTGAAAATGCCCTTGAACATTTTTTTAACAACCTTCATTTTTTAATATTAAAATATTTAAAAAAAGTTGATACTTTTGTCATGTACTTACTCATTATAATGAGAAAAAAAATATTATTGAGATCTGCTATTGCAAATTTCTAGTTATCTTGTGAGAGTATTAATATTTCTTTTGTTAATGGATTATCTTAAATTAATTTAAGTAACTAAAATGTTTAAACCGGTTTGAAACAATCACGTGACTATCAGATTACGAAGACGTCGTTTTTTAAATAACGATAATTTTTTTTCCATCTCAAAATCGGTCGAAATCCAAAACTTTTATATATATATATATATATATATATATATATATATATATATAAACGCATACACACGATACAAATTCACGATCATCACTAAAGACCGGCGATATGCTTTTATACAGGATATCTCTCTAATCGTGTACCGGTATAAGCTGAAATTGTAACCCTGTACCTCAACCTTGTCCTTTGCGCAGTACAGTCAAAATTAAATGTTCTGCCATATTCCCAATAGCTAATTTAATAATCTGAAAAACGCTTGAAAAGATGTAAGCATTAGATTTCAGTTAGTTTCTGCCCATAAAAGTATTTAAAATTTACTAAATTTTACCAGATCCCAGTACAATTTGTCATATTTAGCGAAGTATTCTTGGCATTCTAACATTTTAAACAATTCCGCTCTCTTGCAACAAAAACTCATTGGGTTTGGAAGCCTAGAATATCACTCCATTTTAGAGGTTCTAGAAAATTTTAACTATCATCTGAAGGAAAAAAAACAGTCAACGTAGCCCGCTCCTTTCAGACGGCCTTGCCTACCAGAAAATAAAGAAGTATCATAACTCGATTAGTGTTAGTCATAGAGCTATGAGATGTATTTTTTTTGTTTAAAATGTTAGTCTATTAAGAGCATATTACTAAATAAAATTAATAGAACCAATGGACCGAGATAAAATTTTAGATTGTATTTTTTCCAGCTGAAATGAAACATGCACATGTTTAACAATGTAGAAATTAGGTAGACACCACTATAAATGTGGGTAAAACTTTGTATAACACAATGTAATATTTTTTTCAAATTAATTGTCAAAACGCTCCTTAACGTCTCTTTGAATGCAAAATTTGAATAAAAAAAATTAATTGATTAATTGAGAAAGTTTGAAAAAGATAAAGTTGCTTTTCTTTTCTCTCAAACGCACAGCCATGCGAATCTGGGGAAATGTAATGCATTAGATGTGAGATAAAATTAAAGTAAGTAAAAATGTTTTTAGAAAAAAAAAACACAAAATGATACTTTAAAAACTTGAAATTTACAACCATATTAACTCTATTAATACAATATTCCCAACAATATTTTAGCAGTATTTCCACTATATTGGTCAGCTTCTAACAACATCGTGGATATATCGAATAATCCCTTGAGCTTATTCAAAACGGAGTGTAAAAATACACTTCAGAAAAGATTGTTATTCCAGAAGCACTGTTAGCAATAAAAACATACTTATTAGGATTAATAATTATGTGTACTGTAGAATGAAGGCAATTAAGACCAATGCATCAATTTAATTTTGAAATCCATTCTATTTCTTTTAGAAGAAGAAAAAGATGGAACTGTCAAAGCACAAGATATGACTTTTTGTAATTTAGTGTGTACATTAGATGATGCGCAGAGTTACATCTGTCATCTGATTGTGACTTGGAGTGAACACATTCAACGTGATACAAATTTCTTCATAATTCTCATAAAAAACGGTTTTGCGATGAGTTAACTATGATTTACCGAATTATATTTCTAAAAGTTTTTCGAATTTTATTTTTGCATCTTTAAATAAGCTTTGTTAATAACTTTAAGAAGAAAGAAATAAAAACCATTTTAATGAATTAAAATAATTTACTTAAATATTTTATGATTTTTAACTACTATATATATCTACTGTATGTCGTCAATTATATAGTACGACAAACATCTACTGTTATCTGTCGGACTTATGATCTTCGTCTTTTTTAAATATCTTCAGAAAAAAAAATAATCATATTGTTAAAGTGACATAATTTAAATGACACTTTTAAATACCATCGAGACATAAAAAGTTAATCTCAGTATGCAAAGATAAATGATGTTTATGCAAAGATAAATGAATTATGTTTTCATTAAAAAATACAAATAAACTAAGCAGATCATGATTTTGATTAGATAAAAACCGAAAAATGGTTAATGATTATCATGATGTCAATGGAATATTAAATGTTTTGATATTGGATTTTATGACGTAAGCATGACCTTCTTTATCTCTAATGTTTTTATAAATAGATGAGAATAAAACGGAGAAGACGCTGAAATAAAGAAATTAATGGATTTAAATATATGTATTAAGCGATAATTTTACATCTGCCAATAAATTAGTTGTGCTGATTTAATTTAAATATTGAATTCTTATTTGTATTCTTAAATGTATTTATTAAAAAAGGGGGGGTATCACACGTGTATAACAGAATTTGTATTCGAATGGGAATTATATTCTTAAAGCATTTAGCATGTGCTGTAGATATTAGTAACATATTAATATCTGTTACAGATTTTTTTAAAATTTCATGTAGAACTCTAGAAATGATTTATGAGAGAGGACAAATGGGGTTTCAGGTTAATGTTCCGAAGTTGGAATCTAATAAAAAAAGAACTTAGCAAATATCATTTTATGTCAATCTATTTGTAAGACTCGTTATTCCTATCAACATTGTAACATTAAGGAAAATGAGAAGGCGGAAGAACCTTATCGATTTGGTATTCATTTCTTTATAAAAAAAAAATCTTTCTAGTTGGGAAAATTCTTTCGATGGCTTAAATCAATAGTTAAAAAAAGATATGAGAAAATTAAAAAGTCAAAAAAATTTTGAACTGAATTTTTATTGAAAAATTGACGAACATAGATACCTTTAGAGCAGAAATTGTTAGGTTTTCTTTGGACAATATGAAGCAGAAATTGTTACGATAATCATTTTGATATTCATAATTTAATTGAAATGGCAAAATAAGTATTTTTAATTGTAATCTTAATCACAAATGTTTTGATTTTTATCATTTATTAATTTTATTCGGCGACCAGTTAGTTCAGTAATGACGGTTGTTGAAAATTTCAATTAAATATTTTATGTAACTATATATCAACAGTTTCTTCAACTATATAATTTTAAACTTCAAATTTTCATGAAATTATAACTAATATTGCTTTGGAAGCCGTAACCAGTCTGTGTTATATGTTAATAAAATATTTAATCTTACGTCTTATATCTAACCTTTTATGTCTTATATCTACGCATCCAGTTATATCACAGGATATAGCATCAGTATTTAAAGCATAGCATACTTAAAAATTTTTAAGCTTGCTAAGATGGGCTATTTTTAGGTATTGCTTGATCATGAAGTTTAATTATAAATACAACCGAATTTCAAAAAGTTTATTAAAAAGATGCGTTATCCTGAACTTATTCAACATGGAAGATAAATCTTATTTTTCTTAATTATCAGTAATAAAAAAAATCAGACTAGAAAAAAAATAACTCATTTAGTAATAACAATGAAAACGAATCGAGTTTCAGTTCATCAAAGAGATTTATTATTGGAAAACACGCTTAAAATATCATTTTAGAAATTGATTTAAAATATAGAAAATTGCATTTGAAAAACGTCAGTCTCACTGAAAAAATAATTTTGAATGATGTAAAAATCCTTTTTGGGCTGTAATATTTTCAGAAATTATCTCGAAAAGAGCCAAACATTTTCTTATTTTTTTAGTCAATAAAAATTTGAATTTAACTTTAAAAACACATTTTAGAGGCATACTTGCTACTCTTGTATATTTATGTCAAATTTGGTGGCTTTAGTGCAAACAAGTTGCCAAAAGTGAAAAAACATATGCACGGAATTTTACCCCATTGTTAAAGGTTTTATACTTCGGATTTTTACAAACGTCTATTTCTTAAAAGAGTTCTCGACTGGGAAATGGTTGAGAAATCCAAATCTTCACCTTATTTTACAATTTTGTTATACATATAAATAAATATCAACTTAACAAGATTTTATTTGAAAACTTAAGAAATGGATTTTAAATATATTTATTTAATATTTAACGTGTACCTATTACGCAACAAAAATATATAAAAGATCAGAGTTTTCTAACAAAGGCCATTGGAACTTCAGTTGATGACTATTTGCTTCTACTCATTGACTTATTGATCTCTACTACTAATAAAGAATTATGTGTGTGTGTGTGTGCGTCTAGTATCTATTAAAACTCTGCAGACAGATCGTTTACATAGGGCCTCCAAATTTGGCAAAAAATTTGAAGGATAAAAATTTGCACATTGGGGCATTTTTTTTAAAAGAATTAATAATTAATAGTTTTTTTTGTCATTTTTTCTTAAAATAACACCCCAAATTACAGTTATTTAAAATTGATATTTACATCATTAAAGGAATAATTAATTTTTAATACCAGTTTAATTATGAAAGTTTTCTCTAAATTTTATTAATTTTTTTTTAAGTTTTTTGCAGAGTTTCTCAACAATCGAGTTTTTTTTTTCAGTTAAATTCAAGGCTTATTATTTGGTTTTGCTTTACATAGTTTTAATTTCATTGTTGAAGGCTAAGGACTAAAAATTACCTTATCTGTTTCTATCTTATCTAATCTTACAGCTTATTATCTGACCAGTTTATATGAATAAAAGGTTATGTGAATGACAATAATACAAGATAAATTACTTAGATACTTACGTTTTTAACGAAGTAATGAAATCAATAGGAAGTAATGAATCAATAGGAACTCCAATAGGAAGGCTGATTTGCACAATAAACAAAAAAGTGAAATATATTAAAATAATCCAACTTTAATATCTGTCGCTATTTGATGTATCAAATTACGTCACTGAAGGAATCATGATCAAATTCTATAGAGATAATCTAAAAGAGATTCATTTGAATTTAAGTCCAACTGATAATCCCCGCGAATCAGCTGGTCGGTGACTAATTATGAATAATAATAAAAGCCAATAATTATTACTATTTATAACATCGTATTCCAGAAATTCATAAATTATTCATCTTCCACCTAAAGTGATTAATTTTCAATGAAATACGGTATTAATATATGTTAAAGAAACTAGATAAAGTATTTGGAAAATGTTGAAATTTTGGATATATTTTCTTCACTACATATCAGTTTCTTGTTATTTGCAGAAATAAAAGGAAGAGTTAAAATATTTGAGTACTCATGTATTTATAATTAGCTGGTCTCGAAATTTACTTCCATGTATAATATTTTTAATGTAAAATTCATACAAATTATCATATATCATTTTATTAAACTACACCACTTAAAGAACTGCCCTTGGTTTGATCACTTGAAAATGAAATGTATATTAGCTGTTTTTCCAGTTATATCAGGAAGAATTAAATAACAAATTTTAATATAAAAAAATCGAAACGATATGAAACATAAATTTAAAAAAAAACAATGGTAGAATAGATCAGAGTCTTATTTTATTTCAAAATCCACTGCTTCTTTTTTTTTAAAGTAAAAATTGAAGAAAAAACTGCACAAATAGGAATTTGGCTTATTGAAAAGGTAGAATTTTGATTTTTCATATGATATTAAAATATATTTTGTTAATAATTTGCACTGAGCTTAGGGTAGAAAGACATTTGAATTTCTAATTAAATCCGGCTAAATTTCTAATTAAATAAATACTTAATTAACTATTATACTTTGAAAAGTTGAGAGTTTTCTTTATAATGCATACAAAGTTTGTTTGAAGTCTACCCAATCGTCTAGAGAGACAAATGTATTATATTACATACATAGAAATAATAAATTCAATTAAAATTATTTTTTTAAAAAAATTGAATGTGTATTTGAAAAATCGCTTGCTTTGACAAAAAAAAAAAAAAAAAAAAAAAAAAAAGAAAAGAAAAAAAACCCACTTATTTTTAAATAAAACAATGAGCATGTGCCATAGAGGCAGAATGCTTCCGCTGCGCAAATCAAATCGTCTGCTCAGATTTTCCGAACTCGATGAGCCGAAAAAACTTTGTTCTGCTCATTAAACTTTAAGTGATTCGGATTTTGGGGACTAATTGAGGCCTTGGGCGTACGGGTGACTTTGTAACAGTGAGTCATGATCATTTAATCGATACTTTCAATGTCGCAATAACCTTCGAGATTTTCCCCTGCCATGCTCCTAGGCGATCACGTGACTCTACGGAATTGTTTGTTTAGGAGAAATTCTTTTTTTGAGAGGCAAATTCAAATTAATTATAAGGGGAAATTTAAATAAGAATACGTTTCACTAGAGAGGGAGTTGTGATGTTTGAAATAAATGTGTCTTAAACACAAACAAAAATATTTGTACTTCAAGTATCAGGATATTTTCATTTAAATTTTATTTTACATTTATATAGTGATTTAAGCAATTTTTAATGGCATATCTTACAATTAGGTTTTTGTTAAATATTTTTTTATATTTCAATTAATTTAATTTTAATTTTTCAAGTTTCGTTTATCAAATAATTATACAAATACACTTTTAAATAAAATTAATTTAAAGTTTTTAAAAGTTAAATCACATCTTTTCAGATAAGGAGTTCATCTTATTTTTAGCAGACAATAAAAGATAATTGAGCAATGTTTTATCCCCTCATTGCTTGAACGGTATTGAAAGGCATGAAAAAAAAATGTTCAATATTTTTTCCACCTTTGAACAAATAAAAATATTTATCTGTAGGGAATATATATTTATACTATAGGGAATCTGTAGGGAATTATATAAATTCTTAGTCGAAACGGCTATGCTATAACTCATCCTAAACAAATGGAAGCATGTTCATTGTTCTAAAATGAATATTTTGCACAAATGTTATCTTTATGTGAAGTTTATAAGAAAATATCATTTCGTCAAGTGGAAATGACAATATATGATATGCTCCTCAGATTTAATTACTCTAGTATTTTGTCTAAAAATATAATATATTAACTAGATACATAAATGTAGTCTTTATTTTAACTAATATATGTATAAATATAGGAATATCTTTTGAAATTCTAAAATTAAATATTTTCCCACTCTTATGCAATTTCTATTGTCATAAAATATTTAAAAGCAATAAATTGAATGTAATAAATATTGATGCATTGTTTGTTTGCATAAATTTCTTTTTTTATTGCCATGATGTCTCATATTCTTTATATTTACGTTGTATTCATTACACCTATGCCGTATATATCAGTTTATGGTTCTAATGGTTAAGTAAAATGTGATTTGAATGATGTCTTACTTAAATGTCAAATCCATACAGCATGAAGTCCAAAATGGTATTAGTTTACATGATGCTTTTAATGCTCAATTTGATTTTAAAAATATATATAAATTATGTATTTATATAATATATAATGCTGTCGACATTTGAGTAAATCTATTCTTATTTAAACAACATATATAATTTCGCTTGCATCTTTTTGCGCAATTGACATTTTTGTGGCTGAAATAGTAGAAAAACATTTCATAAACGACACAAATATCCTAATACCTTCATTGGCAGTTTCCCGCATGCTTTTAAAAAAATAGAAATTCTTTTCTTGGTAAATTGGGCTGATAATATATAAAATATAATTAAAAAAAATTGAAACGATCTGCCGATCTCTTTCCCAGTATACTATACAACATGCTCAAACAAGATGCCATTCATTGCAAATCAATTCAAAATTAAAAAAAAAAAAAAGAATACTGTTTGTATTTCTTTTAAAAAAAGCACATGCTTTGGAAACGATCTTGATGATTAAAGTACACTAATGTATTCACAAATAAAGCAGCTGTCTAGGCCTCTAGCAGAAGCTCTACCAGAAGAAAAAGCAACAACAAACCAGAACTCACCCAGATTTTTTTCTCGCTGACATGGTGTGCGCGCCGGAAAGAGATAAACAAGAACTGTACAAAATGTTTGTTTTGTATTCCACAACACTAGGCCACGTGCATTCGATGCGGCACGCAGTGAAAAACCAAACGACAATCAAACGCTCGAAACAAAATAAAGATTTTCACACCAAATCTTCTCTCTACTAGACTTTTTTTTAGAAACAACGAACACTTAAACCAAAGAACCACGCACAGACAAAGGACAGCGACCAAGAAAATATACGATTGTTTTTTAGTGTTGTTGTACGAATTAAGAGGCTGTCCGTGATTGGACTAAGAGGACGGGTAGTTGAATGACAGTGAAAATGTGTAGGCACATGAGCAAAAGGACTGTTGTGCACCCCCCTTCGCGGGCGGTCTTCACATAGTCGTCTGCTGGCTGGAATCAAAGCTCTATCACTTTGCCACTGCACGACCCCCGGCGCTGCAATCGCTTCTGTTGAAAAACACCTTCCCATTACTGCTCCTCCTACTCCTCTTCGTCCGAGCAAACGATCTGAGGAAGTTCGAGAGCACCTGAAACGTGTTTGGAAAGGAAACTGAGATTCATCGCGTCGCAGAAAATATCGTCTGAGCTCTAGCGAATAGGTTATTTTTGTTTCTTTCCTCCAGATGGTTAAACCGTAAAGCATATATTGAACGTATAAGATAATTGTTTTGGTAGCAAATTTTTATGGAAATCGGTTTTTATAAATACCTTTTTTCCCACCTTGTAAAATATTTTAAGTAGTTGAGCCTGGATTATCTGAGGTAATGTAGGAGAACGTTACAATAACAAAATAAATTGTTGAGATGTGAAAAAAATAAAAATGGGAAACATTTTAAAATTCCTTAGTTACATGAATATAGTTTCTTCATTTCAATAAATATGGGTGCATTTTTAAAGCATATTACTGTTTGTATTAGTAACATACCTGTATTCTTTTGTTCTAGTGTAAAATGCTGGCAAACATATTTGCTGAATTATATAAATTTATCAAATTATATAGTAGTGTATCAAATATAACGTCATAGTTATCTATAATCCGTTGTTTATTAAAAATTAAATTCATTATATTTAATTAATTATCTTTCGACTATATTTATTTGTTTAATTTTTTGAGATACATTTTTAGTTTTTATAAATATTTCATGGTGAATCCTAAGTTATAAAAACTTGGAATTTCTAACATGAAAAGTTTTTCTGTTCGTGTTCGTTTCGTTGCAGTTCCAACACCATTGAAAATATTTTTTTTTTTGCTTCCTTTTATAAGAGATATTATATAAAGAGAAAGTATTGTTTTCATGAAAAGTGACATATTTAGGTATTTTGCCATTCCATCTAGTGCACATTAATATGAATCCCATTTTAATGTTTGTTCAATTTAGTTTCCCATTTTAAAAAATTAATTTAATAAACTTACTTATGTAACTTATTAAGTAACTATTTAAATAACTTATTTAAGCTTTATATTCATGAATTGGTAAATGCATATTTATGTTTTTTTTATTATACATATCACAAAAAAAAATGACAAAGCTATAAAATTCTTGAAAAATTAAGCATTTAGTTCCTTACTTACAAATAAAAGTATTTGATTTTTTTAACAGACTATAAGAAAATAATGAAAATACGTTTTAATATGAATTCAAAATTGCAATAAGATAAAAAATGCAATAGATGGAATTTTTAATTTTGAAAACTATTTTATCATTAACATTGAGTATTGATGTTAAATCCATAAGTATCTATTTGACTATATATTCATACTTATTTCAATGCAAGAACTTAAAACCAAATTAAAGAAAAGAATTCTAGCAAAGGATTTCTTTTATTCCACAATTGTAGATATTTGTTAAGTTTCGATTCCGTTAAAGTATTTATTACAATACTTGTCTATTTTTTCATCACTGTATACAATAATTCAAAATCAAAAAAAAAAAAAAAAATCAAAGTAAAAAATAGAATGAAACTATTCAAAAGCTAAATAAAAAATAGCATGAAGCTATTTAAAAACTAAATAAAAATAGCATAAAGCTATTCTGACATTCAAATTGAATATCTCTGTCACTGTTTGAATCCAAATAATATACTTGAAGAGGTCCTTATTCATATTTGATCAGTGGAGGATTGACATTCAGGAAAACCAAATAGGCAGCTGCCTAGGGCTTCCAGGATCTGACGGATGTCACTCAGATCCAATAAAAATGTTTATTGTGCTATTTACCAAATAAATAAGTTTGTAGCAATTCTAACTTTCATGTAAAAATATTTATTATAGAGAAAAATTGCATTTTTCTATTGCTATAATTACTGTGTTTACACCCAAGTGCGTAGTGCCGATATTAAATAATTTTTCTTGTGCACGTAATCGTATTGAGTAGTTAAGAGTAAATTTTAAAAATCATATATTATCAAATTAAAGATTATTTAATCATAAATAATTATCATAATACGATAAAAGTAGCTAGATTTTGAATCGTCTTAAATCATTTTCTTCTAGCATCTCAATGATTTTTATGAAAAAAAAATTCTTACTATAACCCTTGAATTCTGGGCAAAATTGGTCAAATAATTCTATTTTATCTCTGTTAAAAGTATTGCGAATTATATTAGTATTTACCAAACCACTTCCCAAATCAATGAAAGAAAAAAAAGAGGAAAATTATGAAATTAGATATACAAATTAATACAATCTATAAAATCGATCATCTAGAGAAAAGTATTACTGCTGAAGCAATATAGTGGATACCCAAAATAATTAAAGAAAATGATATCTTTTGCATTCAAAAATTTAGACATAAGAAACAACAAATGAAAATTTTGTTTTACCAAGTATTCTTTCAAATACTTAAATTTCAAAGCATTCAAACCTCCTTTCTGATAAATTAAGCAAACATAAAAATAATCGTGACCAATGGTTCAGGTAAAATAAATCGCTTGGATCCCATTTCTGCTATTAGAAACCGCTCTTTCCCATAATGGGCAGCGGTGGTTGATCGAACCCTCGGTGACTGTTTGGCGCCGTCATTAATGTGTCCTTGCGCCAAGACCACGTGACCAAGTACTAGAATTTAGAAAAGTTTCTAGGCGCTCATGCAAACCATTCTTTGATAAAAATCGATTTTAAAAAAAGTTAAAAACGAATGTCTATAAAAATAAAGTTTGAGATAAAAGCATTGGAAACTCCAGTGGATCAATATTATCTTTTTTTATGTGCGTGTGTGTGTGGTTCAATTTTTATTGCAGTCCCATTTAAAGAATTCATTCTTTTATTTGATTTCCATGCGCTCTCGTATCGACTGATGCCAGATAAGAATATAAAAACTTCTTTGGAATGGGAATAAGTTTGTCAATAATTCAACTCCCACGCCCACCCCTCTCACAGTCATTCAGAGCACTACTCTTCAAATTCAGATGTTTTTCAAGATTCTTGTATTTCTGAAGGATGACCTTGCAATTTAACCCTATTGTATCTGATATTATGCATAATGATTTGAAATATTCACTCCATTTTTCGAAGCATGAAATATCATTAACTGCATCTATACCCCAGACAAATTTGAAGAACGCTTTATAAATTTAAAAAGATTGATTCAGTATCATATTCTTTAACCTAATATCTTAGCCTCTTTCTTCTATCCTTAATTATGCTTTGTATAGATATTGCGAATGAATTTATATGAAATACATAAATACGTTTTATTAGCTGCCTTCGAAGACCAGTTATTAGATATCATGAATGGATTTATATGAAGTACATAGATACCTTTTAATAGATGCCTTCGACTGCATGATAGTTCGACCATCCTTTTAGATTTTAGTAATTTAATTTCATTAAGAGATTAATAAAAAAGCCATTTCATGCGTCGTCAAATGTTAACCCAATTGTTAAGTCGGAAATGTAGAAAAAGCATTGTTGGCTTTAAAGAACCCTTAAAAAAGATTTCTGGGAGCCCAGTGAAATCAATTTGATAATGAGCTGCTACATGACTAACTGAATAAGTAGATACTCCATGAAAGATGCGAAATTATGAAAATTTTCTGCAATATTGTACCATATCTCCCACGATTAAAATTCGACCAATTAACGTTTTTAGTTCAAAAATAAATTGATGCAGTTTTTCAATAGTTTAAATAAATGTATTCAGGAAAGTATGTATACCAAATTTGTCTCCAATATAACGGTTATATTCTTCTTAGATATCCAAATACCTGTTGTAGAATTTCAATCACTCTCTACTTTAAAAGTCGTTCCAAAAATTTATGAATTCCGTGCGCATCTGGAATAAAGTTCAAACGTTTCGGAACTCAGTCAGAATGCTTGAAATGCGTATATTTTTCTCTCATTCAGAAAAAAAAAACTAATACAAAGTTTGAAATAGTCTCTTTCAAATGAGTTAGTTACATCGCAATGAAAGAGAGAAAATCAACCAATATTCCATCTATTATCATTCCAGAAAAATTATTAAGATTAATATTTTATGATTCGAAATGCTAGAAATGTACGGACAAATCACATGTAATTTATCAAATCTTTTCACCATTTGTTAGCTATTTCAGTAACCAGAGTTTTGCATGTCTTCTGCCTTTATTGTATTCTAGCTGCCTTTGGCGATAAATTAGCTCGCTACGATTATTGATTGCTAAAAGTTTCAACTACATATTTGACGAAGATTGTTCTTGATGGCACTATCAGCAAAATATTTTTAAATTTCAAATTTGCTTGATATATAGCATGTATTGTTTTCAAAACCGCATAACAATTTGTTACATGTGCAAAACATCTGCTTAATTTTCTGTCATCTCATCTAAAATATTAACATTAATTTAAAAATGCGAAGGCTTAAACTAAACTTATACAAATCCTTTTCTAGACAACCAAGCCTTTTTATTTAAAATAGTAATCAGAAATAAAAATCTTTTGGTACTAAAGTTTTATTTGTATTAGAGGATATTTTTTTCCTGATAACTCAGAGGTTGATTCAATGATAGATTCTCTGATTCAGCAAAAACTTAACGATACTAAAATAAACCTTCAAACTATTATCAAAGAGAAAGCATTTAAAATATTAAAAGAAATTAACATTTTTTTGAATCTATCGTATGATATTTGGCGAGTTTTTTGGCGATTGATTCCTGGTGTGCGGTTAATAGTATCCGAAAATCAAATTTGTGTTTTAGAGGCGATTTTTCCAAACGATTGAAATAAAAATTTGACACAAAATTATTTGTAGTCACGAAATCCCATACCAAATTTAATATATTTAAGTTATTGTATTTTAGAGTAACCTCTTTATACGGCTCTGGAAGTTCAAACACCTTGTTGGGTTTAGCTCAAACTTTGCTATGTGTCTGCACTATAGATGTTAAATTTGTATACCGAATTTTTATCTGTCTAGGTCTCTTCGTTTTGCTGTGATTATGGTAACTTATATTCGGACAGCCAAGAAAATAAACGATATTATTTTAAACGCCCTGTAAACGAATTTCAATATGGCTTGTTTGTGAAATTAAACCTTATTACAAATGTAACAGATTTTTTAAAAAATAGTATACTGAAAGCAAACGTGATATACAAATCTACGCATCATGGAAAAATAAACCGTAATTTCCTACTTTCATGATCAAAAATAGAAGACAACCCGGGACAAATTATTAGTTGCAATATTGAAAAAAATATAAGCTCTCTTTAGCAATTAAACTTATGTAGATTGCATTTAAAATATTAAAAATAAATTAATTAAAAATGGATAAAAAATATATAGCTAAAAACTTGATATGATTATAAATGTATTTTATGAATTTTAAAACAATGCAAAAAGCTTTTTGAGAGAAATCGCCAAAATGCCAATATTTTCTATTAAATTTTAAATAAATTCTGTTTAAGGTTTCAAACAAAAGTCGCTCAGCAGTATACATTGGCAACCTTGAAAGTATTCATGTGCTAAATTTGGCGTGCAAGCATATCTCTAAATAAAATAATTTGCCCTATGAAACACAAACACATACATATACACATTCATCTTTATTGTTAGCAGAGATTCATACGACCATCATTTGCGATAACTTTTAGCAACATTAAAGCTTCATGGCCCGAAAGAGGAGTTCCAGATTCTATAACGTCGCAACTCTATTTTGTTGTCTGAATAAGTTCACAAATATAATCTTTAACAAAGAATTTCTTTTTTGGTCAGATGAACAGTTTAGCTGCAGGATGAGACAAGAATTTGTAGAATAATAAGATTTGTAGCATTTAATGGAAAGGAAATTAAACTATATCTCCTGAATTTCCAAATAATAATAATAATAAATAAATAAATGACATTTCGAATGTTTCTTCAAATGCGTATAATTTTTATTGCTCCCTATGATGCAAATTGTTGCTGTCTCGCTGTACTACTTTTTCGTTGAATTTGAACCTTCAATTTTACAGAAAGAAGGTAATGGTTTAAATATTAGATTGAATGGTTTCTACTAAAATAGTAAAATTTCTTGTAGTTATTTCCAATACTTAACATATATTTTATTCGTATGTGGACAAATATAAAAGTCCCTCAAAAGACTTCAAGAACTGAGATATAATATAAATATATGCATACTATTATATCTTAAAACCAATTATTTCTGGAATTTAAACTAAAGAAGCTCTCAAAATATGCGAAATAATATATCTATCTTCTAAAGATACTTATGACGGAAATTTTACCAAATGTGCTTTAATAATATAATGAAAAATGAGATATGATGTTAAATGATGCAGAATAGTTTGTGTCAGTGAGCCTTAACAATTTCCTACATTTAAATTTCCTTAATTATTAATTGTCTTGATTTGTCAGATTATGTTATTTTTTTCTTACTTATTGTATGATTGAGTTTTAACGTCAGTTGAAATTTCATTCTTGAATCAGTTCATCCTAAAAATGGATGAAAGGATTAATTCTCATCAGTGAAATTGAGCAAACTTTAGAATTTCACCTCAACTTATTTTTAAATTATAAAGAAAAGAGTTGAATAATAAGAACTAAATTAAGATAAATATTTATTTCTAATTTAATTCATTTCATTCGTATTTTAAATGTAATAGCATTGGCTAAATAAAATACATCTTACTCTTAAGTTTTTAAATCAGAAAATATTAAATCATCAGATCAATCATCATTTTATCATAAATATCAGAAAATAAGTTAGGTTCATTATCTTTTTTTTTTTTTTTTTGCTTTTTTACTTTCCAATTTGTATTTTCAATATTAATAACTCATTTTATTTCAATTGTAATAACTTTTTCATGATACTTAATTACTACTTAGGGGTTTTACTTTCAAATATCAATACTAAATATATATGGCTACTGATCTGAAGATGAGTATCAACAATAACTTAAAGTTTTAACCATCGTATGATATTTCAAAACAGTCACAATTATGAGATCAGCATAGGAAAGAAAAAAATTATGAATTGATTATTGCTAATTTCTTTAAATTATTATATAACTCCTTAACTAACGTGAAAGTATTCTAATGGCAAATATTTTCAAACTCAAAATTTTAACGAATTTCTCCCTTCCAAAGTTCCCTGAGTTCAAAAAACACTTTTTTGAGCTTATGTTTTTGTTTATCTGTGAACGATAACTGAAACCCTTTAAAACAGATGCATGAAATTGATTGATGGAATCTGGAATACATTTGTAGATTTCTATTGAAAAGTTGAGCAAAATTCAATCTGAGGAAATCAGTTTGTCTAGCTTTCGATTACAAACGAATTCCGTAATCACACAACGTAGACTTAGGTAGATAAGATTTGGTACAGAGGTGTAGAATCTAAAATGCATATTTTTATCAAATTTTTAGCTAAATATCTGAAAGACTGCACTTTCAAAAGAATGCAAACGCAATAAATAATGTTTTATCTTAAGTTTCAATTATATTCGTAAAGAATTTTTAAATTACAATATGACCGGAAATATCCTGTTACTAACTTGCATTTCTTCTGTTTTCCAAATGTTCTTCATTTTTGAGAGCAAGTATTTTCA
>JAPMOR010048530.1:0-13073 GCA_026543865.1 Argiope aurantia | reverse complement strand
TTTTCCTAAATGGTTACATTATGAATTAAGCAATATCCCAATGTCACAAATCAGGTTATAACAATTTTGCTATAAAAGTTCATTTTTATCATTATATTTTTTACAAAGAAAAAACTAATTGTATTTTTAATTGTAGAACTATTTATACAGCATCCATCTCAATTATTTTTCCAAATTTCCAGTTTAAATCTAATAATTAATAGTTCGATATATTTTTAAAAACTCATTATTCATTCATTAATTTATTGAATAATGATTTAAATTATTCAGTAAAAGCACACATTGCAGCTCTAATATTTCATATATTTTTTACAAACTTATTTTTGTGATAAGTTTTTTTAATTGACCTGTATATAGAGCGCATTCCCCATCCACCCATTTCCCCTAGGCCGATTCTATCTAGTAGGAAATCTGTCGCTGCTAATATTGAATCATAGAAACTTTTTTAGTGACGTTTACAGCATATTTCAATGAAGCTATTTGATTATAGAAGGGGCACTAACCCTGAATACTTGCTGAATGGAAATTGTTTTCAAAAGAAAAGTTTTAATGGCTGATTCTTTTTTTTTTTTTTTTTGCTGACGCATACTGACTATACTATTGATATAATAATTACGCGGTACTTAATCATTTCGAATATCTGTCTTGCCCCTTGACACAGTGAAGGCTGCATTCGGTTCAAGGTCGTCGCACGCAATTGTTCGGATCGCTGTTTCTCGTATTTTAACATGCAAACCAAATACCAGGATCCGAATTGATGTATTTTGCCTTCAATGAAAATGCGCAAATTAAATATAATTTATGTTATGAACAAAGAAACAATAGAGAGAATATTATCGGAGTGTTTCCAGAAGTTGTATTCAAGCAATAGTTTTGAAAGCATCTAAATCTTTTGAAAAAATGCAAAGGTCTATCTGCAATTATTGATAAATTTGATTGAATTACAAAAGTTTTTATTGAATTAAATTTCCAAATCTCCAATTAAAGCAAAAGAGCACAAATTTAAAAGAAAAATTCCATTAGATATTTAAACAGTGGCAGATTTTTAATCAGG
This sequence comes from Argiope aurantia, assembly GCA_026543865.1. Classification (NCBI taxonomy): domain Eukaryota; kingdom Metazoa; phylum Arthropoda; class Arachnida; order Araneae; family Araneidae; genus Argiope; species Argiope aurantia. The sequence goes on along the minus strand of JAPMOR010048530.1, from coordinate 12,019 downwards.
TTTATATGTCGTTCCACTGCCGGCTCATATGACGTCTTCATCCTGATTAAAAGTTGTTAAGTACATCACATAATTCTTGTATTATTTGAAAATAATATTTTTATATGAAATGTATTATCCCTGTCTCGAAATCTAAATGTTAAGTTCTTATTTAGGATTCATCGGTTAATCTTACTTGATTTTCTCTGCTGTTACAATTTATTTATTATAAAATATTTTGTAATTAAATATACTATATTAAATTATTTAAATTTATATAAGGTTCTTTCAGGATATTACTACACATTTTCCAGAATTTCAAAAACTAAAATAAATGAATAAAAAAGTAACCACATTAATTTTTGCACAACGATGGACAATAAATATTTGAAAGAACAACAAGCTATTGTGTAGCAATTCTGGCAATTTAACTTGTCATCAAAAAGTTATTATTAGATTCACTTTCATACATTGTTTTCAGGAAAATATCCAAATTAACAGCTTTATAATTTTTCAATAAGAAAAATAAAATGCTACACAGAAAATGAAATTAACGAGATTATAATACTTCTAAGAAAAAAAATGCCTTTAGACAATGTTCAATAAATTTTATGGTTGTTTAACAGAATGGAGCAGAAGTTTCCGTAACAACTGATGCGGATGCAAATGAGCACAACCAGGAAAAAAATTCGTTTTCGTCCCATTTTATCAAAAAAGAGATGGCATCAGCATTTTCCACCTTATGACGCTTCGTGCCACATGTGTCTGTTGTTTATATCGCCGTCATATGCGGAGTTCTTGTCCTGGATCACATCCTGGTAAAGAGACTGACGTCAGTGGAACTGCTGACAACTCTTAACTACCGGTGTAAAATACTAAATGTAGAACATTAAATGTTAAGTGTTTGTTTATCGGAATATCTATGGAAAATATTTTCCTTAAATTATGTATTCTTGTAGACAAGCGCAATTATATCATTTTGAGTTGGAGTAATGTTTACTTAAACATCACGTTGTAGTATTAATGGTGTTATCATTTTGAATCATCTCCTGACTCATTTTTTGGAGATGTAATGCTTTGTTTTAATAAAGAGAAGTGATATTAGTTAAACTTATTTAGTTTTTTAATTGCCTAATAAAATAAAAAAGCTTTGCATTAATAAAAATAATTGAATATTTAACATTGAAATTAATTAATTACAAAGAATTTCGTTCTTTGATTAATGCGTGTTCACCGAATTTTTAGAAAATTTCTTATTTGTAATCCATTGGGTTTTTAACTTTCTTGAAATTCAAAAAACGATATGAAAACTACTTGTTTTGACAATAATAGTAATAATAATAATAGTATTTTTTTAAAATTTAAAATAAAAGTTATATTATTTGTTATTTGAAATAACACAAATAACAAATGTAAATAACAAATGATTGTTATTTTTTTAGAATACTTAAAATGATTTAAGAAAATGTTGAAAATATATTTATTTCAAAAAAACGTTAATTTTGTGGCAAAAAATCAGTTTTAAAATTAATAATAAGGGACAAAATTTCCATATCACTCTCATATGTTATTTAAGATACTTTAAATAATTATTTGTTAATTACCTTTTAAAATTGTTTTTACGTAGGTAAAAGGTATAAGGTTTTTTTGACCTACCAATTAATTTTAGAAAGATTAAATTCTTCCTTAATTTGCATTTATAGAGAAAAATTTACCCTTGATAGTTGTAAATTGTCTATAAAAAATCCTGATGTGAAAAAAAGTGTTCTTTTTATTATTTTTAAATCTCAAAATATAATTTCATATTTTAAATTTAGGTAAAAGATCACCCCCTCCGCCCTTAAAAATAAACTGTTATGATTAAATAGATTCAAATAATTCTATGCGCTCTTTGTGGCTTGAAGCATGTGTTTATGAAAAATATTTGATGCACTATAATCTTCATCGATATTTTCTTTGTATAAATTCCAAGTATAAACGTTTGATTAATATACATAACCAATTTGTACATAGTTCAGTCAAATTGTCATGAAAAATAGCAAAACATGGAAAGAAGATGTAGCAATAATTTTATTGACTTAAGATGCTGAGTTCCGAAATTTAAAAATATAAAATGGAAAACCTAGATATTGCCATTAAAAGTAAACTTTTTAAATTTGATTTAGTTGAAATGTCCATTAAAACATGAAATTATTGTATAAATTGTAACAACTTTTATTTTTTGTTCGTTCAAAATATTATCAGTGTTAAAATAATGGAAGTTAATGGCATGAAGGTGTTTCATACACATGCACACATATTCACAAATTATTGTCTTATCGTAAAAAAGATTAATAATAATGCTATAAATTTGCTCATTATCATAGCTATTGCTGCAACTCTTGTTTTACGAATATATGCCTCTCCATATGCTTCTGGTGAATTAATTTACATTTTTATGCGTTTTATAGATTTTTAGTATCTTCCTCATAAAAAAGCCTTAGTTAATACGCAGTATTAAAATTAAACCAATTGACAATACTTAAATTCATTGAGATTTAATAAAATGTTTTAACAAAGGAACTATACATTTAAAAAAAAATTCGGGTTATTAGATACTTTAGATATTATACAGAAATTGTTTAAAGTTAGATTTTTTAATTTTTATAATCTACAATTTTCTTCCCATCCTTTTTGCTTAATATACAGAGCGGAACTTCTTGCTTTTGACAGAAACATTTTTATTTGCTTCGGTTACAGTACTGAGATATTATTTATATTTTTACAATATTAGAATATATTAATACTGGTATATCCTGGCATTGACGAGTTGGCAGATGTGACATAAGAATTGCTTAATATCAGACGAATCTATTTTGATTAATTAGAAGACGATTATTTTGATTAATTAGAATTCCCTCTTGCCAGTGAATTCTCCAATAAAGACCCGCAAAGAAAAAGGGAAAATAATGCCCAGAATTATACAAAATTGTATGTTTGACGATAACATTATTTCTCCGCTGTCCATGCTAAGATATATGTTTTTTTTCCTATCAACAAATGCATTCATCTGCGGTCAAAGATCAACCACCAACTAGTCAAAGCCACGATATACTATCAACAAATAAAACATTTCTAACATATTATATAATGAATAAATATTCTATTTACAATCACTGTTAACGAAAACAGAACATTTAATGATACATAATATACAATATGGTATTAAATGAGGGTAAAAAAAAAAACGTAAATCACAAAATAAATTGAATAGATATAAGAGTTAACCTTTAAACGGAAGCATTGTAGGATGATAATGCACCGTGATTCATATAACTTTATTTTATTTTTAATATTTATTCTTATTCAAATAACAGCGATAATATTCAGAGAAAAAGCGTATTTAATATAATAGCGAAGCGTGTGACTATAAATACAATAACTACAATAATAGAAAGTGCCGTAAAATATTGTAAAGATATTTCTTTAATTTTTATTAATATTAGAGAGCAAGTTATTGCAGAAATATAATTTAAATCACTGAAAAGTTTATTTTTCAAATTTTAAATTAATGGAACAATATTCTTCGAAGTTAATTGAGAAAATATCAAAACTTGAGTAATATTCAGCGGATTGTTACGAGCGAGGATAGAGCCTGGGATCTTGTGGTTCGCAGTCGAGTAACAAGAGCACAATACAAAAGCAATTGTCCGTGTTTTTGTAGCTGTTATCTGGCTTATAAGCTTTTCACAACAAATCTTAGATTGAGATTCTAATTTAAATTTATAAAAACTCTTTTTTTGTTGAGGGTTAACTACCCTAGTAGTATCACGATCATTGGTAAATTATGTTCTAAGAGCTGTCCTGTTGAAAGTTTTGAGAAATTTTTTTCACCATGTGTATCAAAAATATTAGAGAGTATGTCAACATAAAAAAGTTAATAGGCTAAATAAGTTATTTAAAATATTTATATATTTATATATATATATATCCCATGGGTTTAGACTTGCATAATTATAAATCCTTTATTTGTTAAAAGAAACATTATTTCTGGGAACTATAAACTGTCAAGGTAATATAATGCCTTCTTCCAGTATACACTAATTGCTCTTCCAATTACAGCTTGCTAACATAACTTACTCATGTTCTCGTTACAAAAAGCCAAAAACATATAAGGTATCAAAAGGGTACCCAAATTGACAAAGAGAAAAAATCTAAACACATGAGACATGGTTCTTCTAAATATATCTGTTCATAGAATTCTCGGTAAGTGTTACGAACATAAATTTTCGATGGTAATTTTGAAGAACGCAAATGTTCGTCACTTCACAGGCAGCTCATTACAGAGTTAGAGATGGGGACCATTGCGTCTGTTTCCCTGACAGCTTTAGCATTGTTTGAGATGCAAGACCAAATTGTGCGACCCAGTTTTCTTAGTTTAACTTCCTCTTCCTTCTGCCCCATGAAAGCAGATAACTTTCAGGAAACGTTTCAGTGGATTCATCTTTCCAGGGAATTCTGGGAATTTTCGTTGAGCTTTGATGTAGGCTTCATTCTGCCTGCCTTCCGTAATTCGAAGAGTTTAAGCTTAAATTCTATTTCTAGGTAGAAAGAGTGTTGTGAACTCGGGAAACAGGTGCGAATGACATGTGTTTGGAAGATAAGAGCTCGAGGCAAATGTTTTTGCACATTTTGTGTATTTTATATTTTTTTTAAATACACATTCGTGACGAAAATAAATAAAAGAATTTTAAGAATCTTCACTTAAATTTTGCGGAATATTTTTTCCTACTTTATTTCATAGTTTTCGGCGATTTTATCATTTCTTCATTAAGGACACGAAATATTTATGTTGACTTGTTAGCAGTTCTAGATGTGAAATATTTACATTTCATTGATATGAAAAGCAAATTGATGAATAGGCGAAATCAGATATATTAAATATGCTGCAATTGACATACATTTTAATATCATTTCATACATTGTCATAAGTAGATTTAAAAACTGAATTCTGATGCCATATTTCTAAATAAATTTTACCTACATTATATATGCATGATATCACCCAAAAATGCATACAAATTTGATTAACTTTTGTAAGAAGAATTATTTACATACATCAAAGTTTTATAGCTAGAAATATTTCTTACAAATTTAAAATTTTGTCATTTACTAAAATTTGCTAAAATGCTTGCTTTGGATGTTGTTATCCATATACTTCGAATATATTTATTTGAATACTGCGAAGAAGGCCTACTATTAATAAAATCACAAAAATAGGAACAAAATATTTGATTCAAAAAGACAAACCCATTTTTCTGCTCATAATAGATAACTAAAATTTGTCACTGATTAGCTTATCATCATTTTTTATACAATAGATTTGTTGTTTGGAAAAAGCAAAAAATGAAACTGCTTTAAATATAATAGTATATTTTAATCTAGATTAAATAAATTTATTTGTTCTTCTTTGACACAAAAATATAGTTGTCATCACATTTGCTGAATGAATTGCATATCATTTTCTTCATTGATGAACAAGACATTAAATTATTTTCTACAGCCTTATGTCTACTTAGGCAAAATTAGATGTTCAATGATTAGTAAAAGTAGATGATATTCAATGCATAATACATTAAATAATAATTTAAACAAGGAAATATTTCTGATTGGATAATCTTTGATGTCATTAACATATCAAGATAAAGTGCATATTATTCTTTAACTTTATTAAAAGGAAGCCTTTTACTGTGATAGGTGTCGCATTTACTTTTTTGATAAATTGTTATCTTCTATTAGATTATTATTTTATTTATAATATTAGAAATATTATCTTCTATTAGATAATTTTTTCGTAAAAGAAATTCTTTAAAATGCAAATGATTCAGTCTCTAAAATGATCCTCATCTGAAATCCCTAAATTCCGAATTTATTTTTTTTAACACAAACGGCTAGTGCTTTAACTTATTTTTACTTTCTCGTATACATAGTACGGAGAAAATATAGCAATCATCAAAAAAATTCTAATTCGAGATTTTGACGAATCTTTACGTTTCAAACCTCCCTGAGTCCGCCCGTTCAAAACATATTTTTGGAAAATGTCCGTCTGTCTATCTGTGACAAAGATAACACAAAAACGCTTTAAGTTAGAAGGATGAGGTTTGGTATATGGCCTTTACATCATATTTGCAGATTTCTGTCAAATTTTGGGCAAAATCTGTTCAGAGGAAGTCAGTCTGTCCGACTGTTTGATTATAAGCAACCACGATAACTACAAAACGAAGTATCTAGACGGAAAAATTCTGCACAATTATTTAACATCTGTAGTGTAAATATCTATCAAATTTTGAACCAAATCCAACGAGGGAGTTGACCGTCTCTCGGTCTTTCACGTAAAAGCGGTAACTCAAAATCGCAATGACTTAAATATATTAAAATTTGGTATGGAATTTTGTGACTACAAGTGTAGTTCTGTATCGAATTTTTGTTTCAATCAGTTGAGAAAAACTCATCTAAAACTCAAATTCGATTTCCGGACACTATTAGGCCCACGCCATTAATTAGTCACAAAAAAATCTTCGCCAATGATGACACGATATATTCAATATTAAGTAGCTATTATGCACCAGTCCCTTGTAAAGCTTCTTTGGGATAACATCTTTATTAGAGAGAAGTTTTGGGAAAACTTCTCCCTCTGGTTATTTATCTTTTACCTATTACCTCATATCAAATTTCATATGATTTTTAAGTTACCTTAATAGCATACATATAGACATAATTAAAAAAAATGTGTTGGTCGGATTCAAGGAGATCTGGAATGTTGAGTTCTTCAACCATTAGAATTCGAATTTTTTCGTCGATTACAATATTTTCTTTTTGTGTATTTCGTAAACGAAATTAAAAAAAAAACAATTGACTGGGCAAGATGGAAGGCAAACGTAGATTCCTTTACATCTGAGTTGTTATCTGGTAACATAAATTGTTGATGTTAAAAACAGTGAAAATTAAAGCTTCAAAATCACTTTTCAGCCCCTAAATTTTCTCGAAGTCTTGTCATGAGAACCATTGCAATAGGTTGTTTTCCTATAGGAATCTACCTAAAAAATGAATCTCCTAGGGATTTTTTACCGAAATAAATATAAACAAAACTTAAATATTAAATTATGTTTATTACTTTAATTCCATTAAATGACATCTCATTTGGCTCATCATATCTTAAATTAGCTGAATTCCCTCAGATAAGACGTAGTATCAACCATTGAGGAAAACTTGAATAAAAGTTATCATTTAATTTGTTTTCATGATAGGTTCGAGCGATGTTAAAGCATTTAGAAATGTAAATAAATAATACATAAATAATACATGAGTCACGGAAGTCACATGATAAACATTTAAATGTAATTATTGCACTCATTATTAGTAAACAACATTAAGATGATGATTCCCTTATTAAGTACTTAAGGACAGGAAAGATTCCGAAATTTATTTACGCCATTTCAAAATGAATCGTTTGGTTTACAGAACTTCTTGGAAAGGTCAATGAACTGATCAAATTCAGTTAGGCAATCCAGGAAATATCTTAAATGACTAATAATTGAAGAATTAAAGCCATTATAGATAGATATCCTGCAGTTTCCTGAAAATAGAGTTTCAAAGTTACACGGTTATGGCGTAACTTTCATTGAAAAGTTGAATATTAACGCTCATTAGATATGAGTGTAGAGTTAATTGCTAAAGAGGTGTTCGTCCTTTGAAGACAAAAGCGTGGAATTTATTTGCATGATTGGATTAGTACGTAAGTTCGACAATAGTTTTAGGTCATTGAACTTCTAAAAATATAGTTGACGAGTTCTGAATATTACTTTTTAGCTCTTATTTTAGCATCAAATGCTGCAATTTGAGGTACTTTGCAGAACCAAAATGAAATTACCAACAAATTACATATATATTCTTGACCCTTAAGTGATAAAGTGGTTGTTTTAATTCAATATCTTTAGATCTTTAGTTTTGGGATATTACAGCGTTTTTATTTGCAATAAAAGGATTGGTACAAAGGAAATAATTGAGTTCAAGAAATAATCACATGTGGCAATGAAAACTGAAAGTGGGAGAAGGTGATGAAAATTGAAAGTTGGGGTTGGTGGTATATTATGTTGATGTGTTAAATTATCCTTATTATGATCCTAAAGTGTTTAATGTAACCTATTTATTTGAAATGGATTTTGTTTTGAACTCATACAACCCGATGCCCGGAATTAGTTAGAATAGTTCAAATTTAGTTGCCTTGGATCAAAAATTTTCTTTTTCCGGATTTGTCCAGAATTTAATTGGAATTCCTGGATAGTCCCAGAGTTAATTCATAACCAAAAATGTTATATCATAAAAAGAATTGATTAAATTTAATTTTAATTAATAAAAATAATTAATTTTTACAAAAGATAGATAAATTTTACTTCAATTTTCTCTGAACATGATTAGCTTAGCTAGGACAATTCAAATTTTGATTGCTTGTCTTGGCTGATGAAGTCTTGAATTTATTCCAAATTTAAATAAAACTAGATTAAATGTGGATTTTACTCATAAGCAAAAAATTCATTAATAAAAAGATTGATTAGAATTAATTTTAATTACTTAAGATAGCTACTTTCATCAAAAGAAATAAGATTTTTTTCTCTCCAACTTTTTTTTCACACTATAAAGGGATCAAATGTCCAAGATTAGCTTACAGACTCGATAAACCCTATTTTCGCATCTGTATTTCTAAATATGATACTTTTGGTTTGGGGTAAAATTATCATATTTTAATTAATATCTTTGAATGTCCTCTATGATATTTATTAGAAAATAATTCCCTTCACGAACAAGATAAAATTTTAAAAATAACTTCTCACCAATTTTCCTTTCGAGTTTTTTTTTATTACACATAAAATAGATTCATCTTAATAGACTCGTCTCAAGATAGAGAATCAGTCTAGAAGAAAAATAATTAAGCATTTTATTTCTACTTCTCTAATTCTTAATTCTTTTTTAAAAATTTACATTTCACTATGTCGTCATCTTTATAATTTTAAATTTATTTTTTATATTTTCTTTTATTTAAACTCGCCATTCTATTTCTGAAAATTTTTTGCTATTTTATTTATTTTAGCACTAATAATTGATTGCATTTAAATAGAAAGAAATATTTTTTCTGAACTTCCTGGAGCTTTATTACAATCCTAAGAAACGTAGACACGTGAATCATATATCATTAACTTGTGATGTGTTCGCTCATAGTTTAAACTTGAGGTATACTTGAGTTATCAATGTTTTAAATCAATATTTTTCAGCTTCATAAGAATTATTAATATTAATCTAATTTATATACCTGTCAAAGGTATACAATTACTTTTGTTTTCCAATCAAATTTGCTTTATAATAATATTTTAGAGCTTATTTTTAAAATTCTGCTTTTTCTTACACTCGCCTTTTATCTCTTTATTGGATGGTTTTTATACCATAAGATTTTCTCTAACGCCAAAATATTAAACAAATTTGCATTTGATTTGCAAATTGCATTGCAATAAGTTGGAAAAAAAATTTTGTATTAAGTTCTTTTACGGTTAACTCTGCATTCGGATGGTGCCTGAGAGGCACCATTCAAGACAGTGCATCATTTTGACGCTTTATTTATTTATTTTTCAATTTTAATTGTTAAAAATATTTACAGAACAGTAAAAAGACGTAAATTAATGTTTCAGGGAAATTCAACTTAAAACAATTATATGTAAACAAATAATTTTTTAGCAGTTTCGTGGCATTTTCGTTAGCATTTTTTAAATCGGCAGTTTCGTGGCCGAAGATAGAGAAACACTTTGTATTTTTAAACTTCGCTTTTATTCCATCCCGGGTGGTATAATCTATGTACAAGCAAGAAGCAAGAAGATACGTCTACATCACAACACAAGAACTAAATGAGGAAAAGATAGAGTGATTTTTTTTACACGTGCCGATTTAATGTAAAATTTATCCCCGTGATTATATACTGTGAGATTCTGATAGGGATTTCTTTAAACGTGTCGATTTAAGGGAATTATAGGGATCTTTTAAAAGAATTTGTTTAGATAGATACATTTTTAACTCTTCGTTCGGAGAGTGGGAACTTGGCGATTTTACAGAGATTCTGTTGTATTAATTAAATAAAAATAAGGCGGAATTGGATCAGGAAATAAGAGAGCATTTTAGATTGAAGTTATTAAGGCCTAAATTAAGAAAAAAATTAGGAAATTAATTAGGATTTATTTTAGATTTAAAGATATCATTACACATATATTGGAGCAATAAACAAATCTTTGTATTAAATGAGTAATACTTATGCATCTAATAATTTTTCCGAGTGTAGAGGGTTAATGCATCTTCATCAAAACGGAACCTATTCGAAAGATGACTCGAATTCGTAATACTGTTTTTAAACTAAGAAACTGATAAAAAGTAAATATCATCTGTTCATTTTGCAATCTTTTTATTGAATTACGCCTATTTCCTTAAGCTACTTATGGATGAAAATGAAGAATGATATACAATGACATATTAATAAAAGTCCATCGGCGATAAACTGTATAATACAGCTATAACTGTAGCAATATTACTTGGCTTTTTGCATGAAGGCTCTAGCATTTTCCATGCAAATGATAAACTCACTAAATAGAATATTTTTGAACTTTTTAACCAGCTAACTGTTTTTGACGAATATAACGGTCATGGAAAAGGTACAAACATTTTGCGTTATGACGAGTTTATTTGTTCAGGAGTAATAAGTAGTGTGCAATAAGTAAGTGCAATTTGAATTACAAATTTAGTAAAAATTCAAACATATTCGCTAATTTTAAGACGTTTAGAATATATTGAGGACAAGTCGATTATTAATAATTATTATCAAAGAACTCTATATGATATAAATTGTTTTTCTTAAATGTATGGCTGTGTTGTATCAGTCATCCCAGAAACTACTAGGCAACCATAAATGGGTTTAGACTATTCAATAAGTGGCACGCAAACAACCGGGATGAGGATCCTTTTTACATGTTTTCAAGAGGCGGCATTTTTTATGTTTCATATGAAAAAAATGTATGTTAGTTTAAATAAATAAAAAAATGAGATTATTGAAATAAAAAAAATAATAAGTCATTTCATTGCAACATAATTTTTTATTACACATATTCTGTGTTTGATGAGCGTACTCGTAATCGCTAAATTTTTGCGATAGAATTTAGCTAAGCACTTTCCGAAGAGGTCGGAACAGTTATTGTTTAACAACGGGTTCTGAAACCCTTCGCGTTTTTGCCCATGCGTTAGGATGAGTTTAATTCGTCAAAATGGGGGTGAGAGGAAAGATGAAAGGAGGGATGTTTACAATAAAATAAACTCGGATCACTCGCAGACTGAATTAAAATAATACTGTCAGAAATGACACGATATTCACATACACACGTGAAAAAAAATTGAACAAAAAATAAAGTATCTAATAGGGCGAAAATCACGGTCAAAGAAGGACGAAGAATTCCGGAAATGCGCTCATCCTTGCGAGTCTCTCCCCTTAATGAGATGGAATTGTCGAAAAGGGGTCTTCTCAGAATACTGAAACGAAAAGTAACTGGTTAAAAGACAGAGCAATGTCTTTTAAATTTTAAATATTTGCAATGACTTTTCCAAGTATTTTATATTCACATAGCTACGTTAGTTTAAAAATAAAAATTTACACTTAGATACTTCCACATGTAAATATAGTATAAAATACAAATAAAAGAACTTTTAAATGCCTTGAAGAAGCCGTAGAAGAAAGGATACTAATTAAAATTGGCTCACTTTCGTTGTTGACATTTCTGAATAACGGAAGTTCAATGCGATTCAAATTAACCTAAGGTCAAATTTCCTAAAAGGTTTATCTTCAAACAGAATGATTACTGGGGTATATAAAGTTTACTTAAACCCACATAATTCTGGTTTAATCTTAATTCAAAAACATTACATAATACGATAAACAATGAAATGCAAATGATCAAATTTTAATAAGTTAAAAAAG
>JAPMOR010048509.1:0-10426 GCA_026543865.1 Argiope aurantia | reverse complement strand
AGGCTTATATGAATCAGCAGAAGAAACTTGTGCAAATGCATATCCGAAAGCATTGGCGACATCTAATGGGGATGATATACTTCCATTTTCTGTCTCCAGAACAGGAATAGAAAATTCTTTATGAATACCACTAGCCGCTTTAACCTTCTTCCAGAGTAGTTTCGAAGATGTAAAGGCTGTGATGGAAGAGATGAAATTAATCCAAGATTCTCACTGGGTTTTTCTACGGATACGACGAGCATTGGCTCTAGCACGTTTAAAAGCAATTAAATTATCTGTTGTGGGATATCTTCGGAAAATATTCCAGCGCTTTTTTTGTTCTCGGTGACTGTCGCAACAAGCTTCATTCCACCATGGTCTCGGGAATTTCCTCAGACGTGGGGAGCTTTTGGGGATGGTATTGTTCGCAGCGTCAATTAAGCAGTCAACTACATTTTGTATAGCTTCTGTAATATTAGTCGTTCTGACCATATTCTCCGAAATTATTGCCTGTTGCGCGAAAGCAGTCCAGTCTGCCCGCTGGAATAGGAAACGCGGGGGACAGGAAGTCACGCCGCCTCTATCAACAAAGGAGACCATTAAGGGGAAGTGATCACTATCATAGAGATCACTCCCAACTGTGAAACTGAGCAATGGAAAGAGATCGGGAGAGCAAATAACAAGATCCAGACTGTGAAATGTACGTGTGGGCTCATGGAAATATGTTTCCTCGTCTTTATTGAGCAGACAGAGAGAGTTATCAGTGATAAACTTTTCAATCTGTCGCCCACGAGAATTTGTATTTTCCGAACCCCACAAAGTAGTATGAGCATTAAAATCTCCAAGAAGCAAGAACGGCTTGGGTAGTTGGTCCACTAAACTATTAAGTTCGTGTTGGTTAATGACAGCGTGTGGTGGCAAATATATACTACAAACTGTGACAAGGGTCAGTATATGGACTTGAATAGCCACAGCTTGTAAGGAAGTCTGTAAATTTAAATGAGAGCTCGGGTAAAGATTGGATGTTAATATGCAGACACCACCGGAAGGATTATTTCCAGTGTTAGCGTCTTTCCGAGCACAGTTATAGCCACGGATTTTCACAGCAATATCATGTTTAAGGAATGTTTCCTGAAAAGCAAAACAAGCAGGATGGAGCTGATTAATTATATGCTTTATGCCAACAACTTTCGACCGAAGACCACGACAGTTCCAAGAGATGAAAGTTCCCATTAAGTAACAGAAGTATCGAGTTTATTGGAGCAAGTGTTTCTAAGAGTTGGCGAAACATCGCAACTCATTTGTAATTCCTCCTCCTCGTCAGACGGATGGAGGGAAATGGAATCGGGTCTTTTAGGTTTGGCAAAAATGGACGTTAAGTCCTTATTAACATTACCTTGTGTCGCAAGTCCCAAAGCGACAGAATTTTGTGCTGTAGATTTTTTTAACTTTGATCTTAAATCTTTTGGCGAGAGTCCCCGTTTTGAAAGCTTTAGCTTAAGTGATCTTTGCGAATTAGAGTTTTATTTAGATCGAAATGGTTTGTTAGTTTCAGGTGCACTGGATGCTGTATTTTCTACCTCAGAATCTGAAGATTTTTCAATAGTTGTAGTTTGGGGGTTATATTTTACACAATTTGTGCATTTACAGTTGGCACAGAAAGGTGTTTTTGCAACGGTAGCATAACTCACACCAGGTTTGGGTGTTTGAGCCAATACTTTTTTCCTTGCTTCAGGATACGAAATAGATTCTTTAAATTTAATGGAGGTTATTTGTTTTTCCACTTTCCAGCGTTCACAGGCTCGAGAAAACGAAGTATGGGAGCCTCCGCAGTTGACGCATTTTTCGGGGGCGTTACACTGTTCACTATCGTGGTCTTTTCCTGCACAGCGGGCGCATGTTTGTGTCCCGCGGCAATTAATCTTCGAATGGCCGAAACGCTGGCATTTAAAACATCTTAAGGGATTTGGGATGTACTGTCGGACCGGTAGTTTAATATATCCTGCATATATGAATTCTGGGATTGTTGGTCTATGGAATGTAAGTATATAATGCTTCATGGGAAGGAGCTGCTCATCCCGCCTAATGGAGATTTGGCGTACGTAAGTCACTCCTTGGGGTTTCAATTCAGCAGTGATTTCTTCAAGGGGAACATTGAACAATTCACCACATGTTATTACACCCTTGGAATAATTTAAAGATGTGTGAGAGGCAGTGGTTACAGGGATGTGAGCTAAAGCTTTCATTTTTATTACTTGCTGAGCTTGCTTTTTCGTGGAAACCTCGATCAGCAAGTCACCAGAACGCATTTTCCGTATGGCAGCTACTTCACCAATTGTTTCAGAGATTGCTTTCTGCACTAGAAAAGGTGATACAGAGCTAAAATTTTCGTTTTTATCACTCATTCGTTTAATTATAAAATAGCGGTCAAAATGTGGAAGGTTGGTAATGACATTAGGTATTTTACGATGCCCACTGAAGGGAGATTTCTTGGGAGGAGCCATGCGATATTTAGAAAGTTTCGGGCCCGACGGCACCGCCCACCACGGAGCCCAACAAGGGAAGGCAGCCACCGGCTCTGGACAGTTCCAACCTCGGCACTTACTCTAGTGCTAATCGGTACCTACACGGTGGGAGTTACCCCCGGGGACAGTGACCACCCTTAACGCCAAGCCCAAGGAGTAACCCCTTCGCTTGATCCCTAGCAAACTAGCCACTCAGGTGACAAGGTACCAGCCGATTGATACACCGGGGACCACAGTGCACCACCCGTCTGTCAAATGGGTTGCCACGCACGGCAAACACGTGGGGTTTTGGCTGTCCATGAGAAGCAAGAAGCAAACAGAGCGGCGACAGGTTCTCATGGAGAGCTCCCTCGCTTGCCGTCGAGGGAAGGAAAAAACAGCAGAAAGCAGAAGGCATAGGGGAGTTTGAATAGGAAGGGAGTAAAGATCCCTGGGTACCTCGGGATTGGGACACCCGTACTCACCTATAGTAGGTGAGCCCCTGAGGGGAATTCGCTCTGGAGAGCAACTAAAAAACTCAAGAGGAAAAGAATGTATATCCCCCAATTAATGGACCCAGTCATCAAACTTCCAGCACACACTGATGCGGAAAAAGCTGAGCTCATCGCAAATCAACTTGAAGACCAATTCAACCCAAATAACCTCACTGACCTAACCACAGAAAACATTGTTGCGGAATCAATAGCAGAATATGAACTCAAAAATCTGGATACAAACTATCTCCAAATAATGCCCTCAGAAATACTCAAATTCATCAAAAAGTAAAAATTAATAAAACTCCAGGCCCAGATGGAATAACCAACAAAATGCTCAAAAAACTACCAGACAATATTATAATCAAACTATCCTTACTTCTCAATAAAATTCTGGAGCTCAGGTACTTCCCTAAATGTTGGAAATTAGCCAGAATCATCCCTATTTTGAAACCTGGCAAAGACCCCTCTTTACCTGTCAACTACAGACCAATATCCCTGCTCCCAACACTAAGTAAACTCTCCGAAAAATTAACCCTAACCAGATATTTAATTCACAGTAAAAATCTAGGCATCTCAATAACTCAACAATTTGGCTTTACAGAAAAACTATCCACTACCCACCAATTACTACGCATGATAGAATTCCTTCACGAAGGTCGCAAAAATAAAAAACCTACAGCAGCTATTTTTCTTGACCTAGCAAAAGCATTTGAAAAAGTTTGGATTCCCGGGCTAATTCATAAATTAATAGCTTACAACTTCCCCAAAACAATAGTAGACATAATTAAATCCTATCTCACAGACCGATACTTCATAGTCCAAGTTAACCAAACTAATTCATCTAAAAGAAACCTCAGAGCAGGGGTACCAGAAGGCGGAATTCTAGCGCCTGTTATTTTCCTCCTATACCTCAACGACATCCCTCAACAAAAAGACAATGATAAGTCTATATGCAGACGACACTGCAATATTATCCCAAAGTAAAAACCCTCAACAAGCTCTAATCCCCCTACAAAATTATATCAAAAATTTAGAAAAATGGCTCATTAGATGGAAAATTAAACTTAACGTTGACAAAACCGAGGCAATATTATTCTTCAAAAATAGAAATAACTGGCCCAAAATCCAAATCTATAACACTGAAATTAATTGGCAAAAAGAAGTAAAATACCTGGGTATAACCCTAGACAAAAATCTTAATTACAAATCTCACATAAACAAAACTAGAGAAAAATTTAACCTGGCATTTAGAACCCAATATCCACTTATCTGTAGAAACTCAGGACTATCCATCAACAACAAACCTCTTATCTACTTAGCATACCTCAGACCAATACTTACATATGCATCTCCAATTTGGGCGGCAACGGCCAAAACAAACCTACAAAAAATAATTGCCCTTGAAAACAAAACTCTACGAATGATCGCAAGTGCTAGATGGTTTATAAGAAATGTGGACATATTAAAAGCCCTAAACATCCCCCCAATCAAGCAATTCATTCTTAAACAAGGTAAAAAATTTTATGGTAATGTTATTAATATTGACAGCCCCACCCTAAACAATCTGCCAACATATGACATCAATGAACCCTCCAATAAACCTAGACCCCGTTGTGCCCTTGCAATATAAATTGCAGACAAAACAAAACAACACACCCCGATGTGCCCTTGCAATATGAATTGCAGACAAATAACACTTCTCCTCCTTTTTTTTTTCTCTCTCCCACACTCAGGAAAACACTACTTCAAAAACAAATAACCCATATATGATGCACTGTGATTAACAAGAACAATTCCATCACCCTAAAGCTCACACCTACTAGATTTACGGATGGTGGGGCCTGCGGCCCCAATGAGCCGTAATCCCTCTCTCAACTATTCAGGTCAGACTAGTTGAAGCTAGGGCCGAAACAACGTAGCCAAGTTGGAGGTAGCCCATCTCGGGCGCGAACTCCGTAAATCACTGTCATCTACCGGGCGCTATGGAAGGGTATTTGATTTCTCCTCTTGGTTCTTCAATATGAAGGTCGCAATTTCTCCTTTCTCCCGTGTTGGGCTGTAGTGTGCTGCCACCTTGCCGCCAACGGACGAACTAAAACTTCTGCGTTTCTACCCGTGTCAAGTTATGCTCCGCCCACCAGCGTGATCGTCACTGACTGGGTGTGCGCGAGATTCTAGCTCGCGCGCTTCGAGCGCGCTCTACGACTACTGACTGTTGTGTTTCGAGCGGACTTTTCCTCGATCTTCATGATGGAACAAAATCAATCCACCGCTGCGATGGATGTGTCCAATACCACAGCGACGATTTCTAATGAAGAGACTTCAATCGCCTCAGCTGCCGAGGTAAGTGCCACTATTAATACTTCCTCTCAGTTTGACTGTGGTTCATTCAAAATAGACCCTAACGCGTCATTTAACGAGCATGAATACAAATTCATAATGGATAAGGTTAAAAGTCGCTTAGCATTCCTCCATTCGGTCCCTAACAAAACCATAGATACCATCTCCGAAATTGCCCTCCTCAGCAGTGAGGCTCTCATTGTATCAACCAGTCGCGTTGACCATCTCACTGCCCAACTTTCTCAACTCTCTCTACAGCGTTCCAAACAAAGGGTCACTGACCCCAGCTCTGGGAGCGATCTTTCGGACGACCCAGATGATAATCCAAACAGTCAGGTCCCCAGGAGCCAAAAGAATAAACATACTAACCGACCAATTCGGTCCACTAAGAAAATGAGGCAAGAGTTCCCATCGATCATGGAAACAACTAATCGATATGAGGCCCTAACGAACAAAGTCACTGATGCAGTTATGGCGGATCATGACCCCAACGCTCTGTCAGCTGACAAATCTACATCTCAGATGTGCGGTTCAGACAGCGCCAATAATGATCAAATAAACAAAAAATCATATGTCCCACCCATCTTTATTGATGAGCCAAAGAACTCAGCTGGTCTCCTCTCCAAATTCAGCGAAATAACTAAAACTAAAATCATGGGCAGGTTTCTTCCCAACAATAGACTTAAAGTGTTTCCCCCTAATGCTGATGCCCACAGGGCTATCCAGAAGCAAATTCTTAATGATAAATTACAAGCCCATACCTTCGAGCTCAGCGATGAGAAGAAACTCAAAGTTGTCATCCGTGGTCTTCCAGCCGACCATCCAATTGATGACATCCTACATGAAATCCAACAATTGGGGCTCGACCCAGAGCTTTGTCATCCACTAAGACATAGAAAAACTAACACCCTAATGCCGCTTTTCCTGGTCACTCTACCCAAAAATGAAACCAGTAAAGCCATCTTTAATCTTACCAATATTAGTTATCTCAAAGTCTCAGTAGAACCTCTCCGCAGGAAGCAAACTCCGGCACAATGTTACAACTGCCAGGAGTTCTTTCATCATAGTCGGCTGTGTACCCGGAAGGCAAGGTGTCTCAAATGTGGTGGGTCGCATTCAACCAATAGCTGCACTAAACCCAAGGACACAACAGCCAAGTGCTGCCTTTGCGGAGGTCCCCACACGGCAAACTACTCGCAATGTCCGAAGAGATCCAGCAATGCGTAAATCCTTCCAAGCCGCTCCCAGTGACGGATGGAACAACGCCACTGCCCTTGCCAGAGTCAAGGAAAGCTTCCCGACGCAGCAACACGCTGCTCCCACGAAGCCACCATGTACGCCGTCCCAGACGGTTCAACAACAAGAAGTTAATCTACCAATTTCAGTAAATCAAATTACAACACTAATGAACAACTTCCTTGCTCAAATGTCAGCTATTCTCAAGTCTATTCCTGGTCAAGTTCAATAGCTCTAAATTTAACACTCTGAACATTGTGTCTTGGAACGCGGGTGGCATCAGGAATAAATTTAAAGAGTTGAAATACTTCGTATTAAATTGGACTCCAGATGTCATAGCCATCCAAGAAACCCATCTTCGTCCTTCCGACAACCTCAAAATTCCAAATTACACCAGCTACAGAACTGACCGACTCACCCATAAAGGTGATGGCAGAGCAATCCTTATTAAAAACTCAATTCCTCATCACCCAACACCCATATCGTCTTCGAGCTTTGAGAGCACGACCATTTCAATAGATCTCCCTAATGGTTCCCATATCACAATGGCCAGTATTTACCGTCCGCCGCATGACAAAATCAACACAGCCGAGCTGCAACGTATTCTCCATCAAACCCCCAAAAGCATAGCCGTGGGAGACTTTAATGCCAAACACTCAGCATGGAGCACAGGCCGCTCTAATAGTAATGGCACCATCATTCACAACTTCATTGCTGCAAATCATCTGATCCTTATTGCTCCTCTCGAACCCACTCAATTTCCAATTAATGCTCCGTCCTCGAGCACATTGGACTTTGGGATAATGCACAACATTGCTTCCGGCACCGCTACCTCTCTTAATGAGCTGTCCAGCGACCATAACCCTGTCCTATTTGAAGTCGATATCAACATTAATCTCTCAGCAGCCCCCCAAGACGATCAAAACTACAAACTGGTCGGTTTTTTCAACCATCATTCATAACTCCATTCCAGGCAACCCCCTCCTCGAAACAACACAAGACATTGATGCTGCAATTAATAAACTCACGGCCACAATTGTCACTGCAATTAATCAGGCTTCCAAAGCAAAAGCTATCAAAGGTCCTCCTAGAAGACTCCCTCCTGACATTGTGGATAAAATCAAACGTAAAAATAAATGGCGCAAATTCTGGCAACTCACCTTCTATCCACCATATAAAATTCTATTTACTAAGCTACAGAACGAAATCAGAGATGACATCAAAGAATTCGACAACAACTCCTGGAAAGCCTCAATCCGGAAGACAACTCACTATTCGACTTCAACCGGAAGCTCACGAAGAAATTCTTCGCTCTGCCTCCGATTCTTGACTCGGATGGGCTCAAGTACACCCCGCTGGGCAAGGCTAGTGCCTTTCTTCATTCGCTTGAAAACTCCTTCCAGGTTAATCCAGAACCATACTGCAACCAACAAAACAGACGTGTCAAAATCGCAGTTAATGATTACTTCAAAATTCCACCACCGCCCTCGAATCCAAAACTCACCTCTCCCAAGGAAGTCCTTGATCTCATCAAGAAGATTAATGTTAAGAAAGCTACCGGCCCCGATGGAATTCCCAATAAAGCTATTAAGATGCTCACATTAAATGCAGTCACCCACCTTACTAAAATTTTCAATAGATGTTTACAGCTCAACTACTTCCCACCATCCTGGAAAATAGCGCACGTTCTTACGTTTCCAAAGCCCAACCAAAACCCAAAGCTTCCAGGTTCCTATCGTCCCATCAGCCTGCTCAGCAACATTGGCAAAATTTTCGAGAAAATTCTCCTCGCCAGACTCTCTGCGATAAAAATAGCGTCATCCCTGACGATCATTTTGGGTTCAGAAAGAATCATAGCTGCGTTCATCAGCTCCTTAGGGTGACCAACACAATATGCGAAGGCTTTAATGCAAAGCTCATCACTGGTGGTGTTTTTCTAGTATCCCAGTATCCCAGAAGACACCTCTACCATAGCCCAACCCTCCAGCTAACCTAAGACAACCTCGCCGACAATAGCAAGCCTCCCATTGGACAACAGCCACTCGCCGACTAGACTACAAAAACCAAAGATCTCTTGGGCGCTGTGGAGACGACGCTGTGTGCAAGCTGCCCGACTCGTCCTTTTCAGGATCAGTTACGGAAGGGCAGAGTAGAATGATTTACGAGAACGCTGCGTTCCCGCCAATGGATATATCTCCATGCCCTCAAGAGTTTCCTGCCAAAACCTCTCCACCCGATCAACAGTTCACAGACGCTAAATCCATCTGCGCTGAACTAAGGAAATGTGCTGCGGACATCAAAGCCAAGAAAAAGTCTATCCAAGCCCTCCAGACCCTGATGTCGGACCACCTTCAAGATCCAGACTTGAAATCGCTTGGGAACGTAGAAAAGAACCTCTGCCACCAGCTAGAGCAACTACAAAAAAGGGTGAGTAATTTTGGAACTTGTCCTCTTGTTAATTGCATGCATCATACCCCACAAAATCAACCCAACCCAATTAAAACTAAAAGAGCCAGAGCTGAATCAAACAATCCTAAAAATGTAAAAAATCCCAAAACTATCAATAAGGATTTAAACGCGGATAAAAAAACCAACAATCCGGATACCGAGGGTTTTAAATACCCACCTAAAAGGCTAACTGCCAAAGTACTTACCAAAACCCAGGACACTGACAACGAATCAGTGATCAGCGAAAATACATATCAAAACCTAGAAAAGCTTGAAATTGATGAGGAGTTAGATGAAATCAAAATAACATCCCCCAGGCCCCCACCGATAATGTTAAAAAGAACTGAAAACTTTGTCAATGACTTAAAAATGATTAATGATAAATGCTTCCCAGTCGAAAGCAAACTAGGAGGTCCATACATAAAAATCTTTGTCAACGACGACGATGAGCATCGCAAATTGACTAAATTTCTTAAAGAAAATAACCTAGATTATTTCATAATAACTCCAAGAAATAGCCACCCAATCAAAATTGTCATCAGAGGACTCCCCAATAATATCCCTACCCAAACAATTAAAGAAGCGCTTGAAAATGATTATAACTACAAAGTTGAAAAGGTAGCGCAACTAACCAGATTCAGAACTAAAGAACCACTTCCCCTATTCCAAATCACTTTACCTAATATTGACATAAACAAAAACATTTGGAATTTAAATTCCCTACTCTACCTTAAGATAAAAGTCGAAAAGTTTGTCAGGAAAACTGGTAGCATTCAGTGTTTCAACTGCAATTACTGGCATCACAGCGCAGCGTCATGCCACATGCGAGCTAGATGCATAAAATGTGGTGGTGAACACCACAAAGACCAATGTACCACCCCTCCAGAGAAACCTGTGTGCATTAACTGTGGAAAAGAGCACTACGCCTCTTATCGGGGATGTGAGAAATTCCCCAAACCCCAAAGAACATTTAAATCTCTCAATAAAAACAGTTATGTAAACCCAAACATCTCATATGCCAAAATAGCCAATAATGAACCTTTCCAAGCTGAATTACCCCCGCCAGAAAAAATGACCGCTGAAGATAAAGAAAACAATGTCGAAGCACTCGTTTACTTCCCCAAAGAAAACATCTCCGAACTAGAAGGCATAAAATACGTTATAAACGAATTCAGAGCACTATTTAAAGGTTATGATATTAGCAGTATTGCTAGGCAACTAAGAAACGCTGATAGCCACATAGACAAACTTTCAATACTGCTCAAATTCATGCCCATATTCAGCAAAGCCAACACTGACTAACTCTTATGATCCCTGGCCTAAACATCATTTATTGGAATGCCAATGGACTTAAAAATAAATTATTTGACCTTCGAACCTTTGTTGACGAGAGAGAGCCAGACCTAATCCTCCTCCAAGAAA
>JAPMOR010048507.1:0-12416 GCA_026543865.1 Argiope aurantia | reverse complement strand
ATAACAATTAACAGTTTTTCTGTTAATTGTTATAATATTTGAACTCAAGTTTTTCAAACACAATTAATGTTTTAATGTTCCTTGTTAAAGCTTATTATATTTTCGTGAAATATATATATATATATAATTTGTACTGTAATAAATTCCTTTATATGAATTATTTTTCAAAATTTCTTTGATTTAATGAATATATTAATAATTTAAAAATGACCAAATTGATGTAATTTTTTTGTTTATTTTTTTACACAAGTTTACTCCATTTCAAAACATTCTTTTAGGAGCTGAAAAATTCATGAAAGGCCAAGGTAGACATGGAAGTAAAGTAGAAGAAAATAAATCTTGAACACATATAAAATTATCATGGAGCAATAAGTATATTTTGTTAATTGTGTACTTTATACATATATAATTTGATTTTATATCTTACTGTTCTACACTCTATAGATTACATTATTATTATTTTTTTATTCTGAATGAAATGAACTGTTACTTATGATAAATATTTATTTATTCTTTACTTTGTTGTTGAAGCTCAAATCTACTTAAAGATAAATAATATAATCATTCATTTATTAAACTGAATTGGAAAAAATCATTTATCATTTGCTTGCTTTTTTTTTTACATGTAACCTTTACACTTTGAGTGATGTTATGCTGTTCAGAAAATATCTTTATAAACTGTTTTTTGCATTTTATATATATGAAACCTATGTACAGTAATTACCCATCCTGTATTCTTTTTAACTCTTTCCAGCACAATGGTCACAAAAAAGAGACACCAGTTTTAAAACAATAAAACTGAAAAAATTATTTAATAGAAGTATCTTCTTTCCTTTCAGAACTGTAAATGGCAGTTTAATGAAATTAATTTTATATTTAAAACACCCATATATTTTTTTATTTGATTATGAGATTTTTTTTAACTTCTTAAAGATTATAATTTTTAAAAAATTACTTTATCTTATTTCTTCGATATCCATGTGGTATTAAAGTATACTTTTAAATAAGATTTAAATTAAACTCTGAACTAATCAAAAAGTTGTTTCAGTACCATTTCATTTCTGCACATGAAAAGTGTATGTATGAGCAGAAAGTATATTCATTGTAAAAAACATGCAAGATCCCATTATGTGTGAAGCAAATATTGGTACCTGTTTAGAGCAGTTTCAATCAAAATAATGAATCTTATATTCTTAGTAAAATTTAAATAGGATCAATAGTAACTTTTTGTAAAATAATTTAGTTTTCGCTTTTAGTCAATATTTGTATTAAATTATAAATATTTTTTATTATAATTTAAATATATTAGTTTTGAATAATTTTTGTAAAAAAAAAAATATATACAAATTATGCATTAAAATTTTTTTCAGAATATAAATGTTTATGAGCCTGATACTTTCATAATTATTATTACTATCATAAGAAATTTATTTAATTGTGTCTGAAGTCTTTGTTACTAGACAGGTGTTAATTAAGAAATTGTTTAAACTTTCAACTAATCCTTTTAATTGCGTTTTTTCTTTCCATTTTCAAAATTTTAATAACTCGTGCTGGAAAAAGTTAACTATTTACCCTTTGTTACCTTTCCTATTAAATTGAAGATTTTGTGAATATACTCTATTTTTTTTAAATAAAAGTATCTATTTTCATATGTGTCTTTTTGTAATTTAAGTGAAGTAAAGTGATTCTTTTATTATTTTTCCAATTTTCACTGCCTAAAAACTGAAAAATTTGCATCATAATTGAAACAGCAGTCTTGGAGCACTTTTACATTGCTATTAGAAGTATTAATATTTTATTTTACCTGAATCAAACTTTTTCAGCAACTTAGAAATAACAGCTTTATCAAGATGAACTTTAACATTTCTGTTCGTATACTTATAACATCACTGTCTTTAATCAATGCAACTAATTTTGATTTAGTTTTGTATTTTTATGGATTTATTTATTAGTAGTAGAATTTTCTTCTTATCATGAAACAAATAACTTTTCAAATTTAAAAAGTGCTAACTTAAAAATACTAAATTTTACCTTAACTTTAGTACTAACTTTAAAATATGTTTCATTATTTTTGAGAATGAAAAAGCTTTATTTTCCAAAAGATCTACATTTTATAGATTTTTAGCAATATTTACACTTAGGCGTGGCATTTTGTTTGCAGAAAACTTCAATGATTGAATGCAAAAATGCTTCTACTTTCACTGACCTGAATATTTTCATGTATATTTATAGATTGCATGCATCAAATTTAAGCCTAATATTTACATTAATGGTTAAAAAAGTCAACATTATAAATTCTTAGTATTTTGACTTTGCATTAAGTTTGTTTCAAGTTTTATTTAATTTTTCAGCTTAATACTTACAAATACTTATAAAACATTTTTGTTCATATAAATCTTTCCTTATACATGTAATCATTTTCTTTATTGTTCTCATTAAATGCATTCATATCAGGGAATTGTGAAATTATTTGTAAGTTCAATTACAATGAATTTTACATTAGGGTTTTACATTTTTTATTGTTTCTTACATGCTTCACAAGGCAATTTGGAATTTTTACGTGCGTAAAATGAATTCATGTATAAAAAGTAAATTTATCAAAATAGCTAAAACGTTTCTACTAAAATTTTAGCATCAAGAATCAACTTGCCATTGCATTCCATAAGAATAAAATAAGAACTGCTTCTTTCTTACTTCACTTGTTTGAAGTCATCATAGGAAATATTAATCTTGAAACATTTCTTTCTATATATAGGAATAAGTTGTATATTTCTTCTGAAGAAAAGTCACTTTAAAATTCTCTCAGTCTAATACTAGTTATGTAAGCTTGGAGAATGTACCTGTTATTTCCAGTACATAATATGAATCTTGTTTTCTTTACATTAACAATTTTTTCTAACACTTAATATATATATATGAATTAATCTTTTTCTCTTTAGTTTGGTTTTCTATTTTCAAGGAACATTTCTGTAAATTAGTTTATTTTCAATTTAGTGATTTTTGTTTCTCTCATGCTTTCTTTCTTAAACAATATTTAATCTGCTCTTGAATAATTTCTCTCATATCATTCTATAAAATTAGCAAGATATTTCTGGACCTTTGTTTCATTCCTATAAACAGAAATCTCTTTCAAAAATATTCCTTTTTCTTGTGTGTGGCTTTATTCCATCCTTATATTTTGAATCTTTTATTCTGCTTGAATTATTTCAGTCATTTTCCATTCTTACTAAATAGAAATGAATGAGTCTGTATCCTTATTCTTATCTCAAATTACAAAATAAAAATTATGATTTATCTCACAAAATATGTTTATTTAAATAGCCTTAATTTATTGTTCCATTGAAGAAAGTTTCAGAATTAATGAGTTGCAACATATGATTCTTGTAAATTGTCGTCTTCTTTACTATAGAATATATTGTTTCTTGCTCTCCAGTTAAACTCCTTATTTCTCTTTGATAATAAACTATGAAAATGTTGCTGACATTGTTCTTGGAAGATCCAATTAATTACTTTCAAAAATATTCAGAAGAGATATAAGTATAAGGATGTAAATTCAGAGTTTTTAAGTTTAAAAAATCAATTACTTCTATTTATAGTAACATTGAAATGTGTTTCCATTTAGCATTGTATCCCTTTCATGTATAAAACACATCTTTTGTTCTTCCTTTCCTCAAATCAGTTCAAATATTGATTACTGTCTAACAACTAAAAAACGTCTTCAGCCAGTCTGGTTAATGCAGATGCCTCGTCTTTTGGCTCCACATTCACAACAATACTTTGCCCCTATAAGGGGAAACTTGCTGTTGCACTGATGACAATAGAAAGCAAGAGGAATGTCTTCATTGCTCTCTCTGCTCAGAGGTGGTAAAGATCCATTACTACTACTGCTGCTACTTCCAGTAGAGCTCATGGAGTTATCCAAATCTCCATTCCAGCATTGTTTGCCTACCCAGGTCCCAGGCAGCTCGCTGCTTGACACCTCTGGTAAGGTTGATTTGTCTGTCAGCCTCTTGTTCCAGCTGTCAGGAGAGAGACAAATAAATCAAGGTTAAAATGCTTTGTAAAATTCAATAATTATATTAAGGAATATCAATTATTTTTAAAAGTTGCTAAAATGTTTATAATGATTATACATTTAAAATTATTTATTCAAATCTATAAATATTCAGATTTTTTTGTTGTTGTTATATCATGTTTTTATAAAAGTAAACTTTTTTTGGAATGATAAAATAATAAAATTTTCAAAATTCTATCAAACAATATATATTTCATTTAATAAAACATAAAAATTATTATATATTTTAATCAAATACTCATTTGTTAATGAAATAAGAAATGTATAAATTGTAAGCTAATTCATTTTTTTTTCTACTTGCTTGAAAAAAATACTTATTAATTTTTAATCAATCTGTATGTATTCATGTTCTATATGGAAAACCTTTTGTTTGCATAATTTGATTTGTGGGAATATGCACTTTTTTTTTAATTCTAAATTTCTCAAAAGTAGTAAATAGTGATTTTTCATCAAGTTTTTGTTGATGATCTTCAAAACTATGATGGTGAGAAGAAACCTAGTAAAAATAATTTTAAAAATGTGTAAATTTTCTCTAAATCAAGGGCAATGGACCTTACTTTATAACTGATATTTCAAACTTATTTATTAAAGAAAACCTTAAAAAAATTACTCTGGGCCCACTAATTATTTAACATCACATTTGCTGGCCAAACAGTCATGTTCAAGTCTTCATCTTTTTTACATTTGATCTTCATTTTTCCCACTGTCTTTGTTTTTGACAAAAAAATATACAAATGGATTAAATTGGTAGATGTAAATCCTGAAATCAATGACAACTTGATGTTATTGTACATAAAAATAACTGAGATAGCAGATGGAGATCATTTACTTCAAAAAGATGCTTGGCTGCAGAACATGTATTTTAAGATCTTTAGCCCACTGATAATTAGAATCAGTTGAAGTATATCATATAACTTTTAGAATAATGAATTATTGCTCGAAAGCAGTGTTGATGGATATACTTTTGATGTAATCCAGAAAGAGCATTAAAAACACAGAACATATTTAAAAGCAAACTTACATTCCTATTGATTTCCTATAAAATTTTTGCAGAAAGGAAATGTAAAATAATTACATGAATTGTAGAGGTAGGTGGCAGACATCCTCAACTCAGGGTGGTATTAATAGATCCTTGAAAAAAAATGTATATATATTTTTTCTAGATATCATTTATTTTCCATAAAAAAACAATAATTTGTCATCCCATAGCCAAATAAGCCATAGCTTCTAAAAGGAATTGTGAATGAATAAAGTAATTCCATTGCAAATAGAGTACAATAGAAATTCTGTTTTCAATATTTTATCTTTGGAACGCAATTCTTTTAGAAGGATTAAAAATTCACCAGTCACGAAAATAGTACCAACAAGTCCACTACAATTTGTGTTACATTTGCATTTTCCAGAAGCTCTTATAGGAAATAAATATGACACACCTTGTTGCTCTCAATCAATAAATATTGTTCTTGAGAATATTTCTGACACATGACTTCACTGATGATCTTGTTTATACTTGATTGCAAGTTTCCTCATTGAATATGCTCTGCAGTTTTGCACTCTTTCCAGTTACATCAGAAGGCTATCCATCAATACTGCATTCAAACCATAATTTGTTTGGAAGTGTATCGGATAATTTCTAGCAATACTCCTGAAATTCTTGCTTTGTAGTGAATATTGTTATTTTTTGAAGCATGGAATTTCTTCTTACATT
Organism: Argiope aurantia; assembly: GCA_026543865.1. Lineage (NCBI taxonomy): Eukaryota > Metazoa > Arthropoda > Arachnida > Araneae > Araneidae > Argiope > Argiope aurantia. The sequence continues at coordinate 6,633 of JAPMOR010048507.1, read as the reverse complement.
TTATACATTATTATATGTTTTTTTAATGTATGAATTATCAAAATGATTGCTTTATGGTTTAAATAGAATCATTAATTGATGTTGATTTCTGCCGAAATAGCTTCTTAATCTCTCCCTAAGGGAGTGGTATGATAGAATACTGTTCAATTTCCTTTACTGCATATTGGCTAATGCTATATTAAATACTTTATTATAACAAGTCAGGTTCATTGACCTTCCATTTCTCTTCCCATGATTAATTTGTAAGCAGTGTTGCTCCCCTGCCTTGTATTGCCCCATGTATAATGGTTATTTTTACATTCCAACAAGAAAAGGCAAATGTAAATAACTTTATTGGTTTCATAAAAAGCACTTCAATGGCTTTTAAGGTTTTAGTTAAAATTGAGTGGTGTATTTAGCATGTTTTAAAATATTTTGAAATTATATCCAAATGCATTCTGAAGATTAGGTATTAAAATACAATATCCTCTCAGTCAGATTTCAAGAAAGGTATGGTATTGTTATTCTCTTGATTTGTTATGGAATGGTTTAAAAAATTACGAAACTAATAGTATGTACATAAAAGAAAAAAAAATCTTTAAATGGATATACTAGCGTTTCAGATAAAGAAAGGAAGCATTTATAATTAGTTGCTTTTAATTTTCCAAAATTTCTACAGTTGCAGATCTGCATCTACCAGCATTAAAATTGCCAACAGGAGAAGAATTTTGGTTTAGTTTAATGTAGAGATGCGTTTGATGAATCTAAACTATTATAGTGCAATTGTTTCTGTAATCTAAAAATATATTACAAGGTAGTAATTCATTCATTTACCTGTTAGATGATCCACCACTGCTGGATGCAGATCTGCTAACGTCATTACTCCTATTTAAGAAATGCAATAAACATAATTACAAACTGAATAATGTTGGATTAAAATATGTTAATCTTCTATAATTTTTATGGCAATACAAAACCAAGTTAACATTTAAGATTTGTGCTGTGATGTTTTTTTGTCCATCAAAATGATAGTTGTTTTTGAGCTCTTGTATTATATTATTGACTTGGAATACAAATAATTAACAGATTTCAGACAGAAAAATCAGTAACAACAAATATGGTGTACAGCAAAGGCAGAATTTCTCAATGTTTGGACTACTGCAGACAGAATCACTAAGAATGTCATGCTCATTTTACATAGGCTTCTAAAAAACATGATATCTTTCTATTTTAATAGTCTAATCATTGAACAGCAGATTTTTCTACTACAGTTATTCTGTTCATTAGCAATTTACAGTAATTTTTATTCTCCTGATATCGTGTAATATCAATATTATGCGAAATACCCAATATTCAAACTTTGCCAAAATTGAGTTTTTAGATCTTTAAACACTGATTATTTTCCTGGAATCGTTGTTTTAACTTAAATTGATTTCTATACTATTCATCTCTTACATCATTTTCCAGCGTCTATTTAGTTACTAGACTACTTTTATGCAAATTTCAGTTAATGCTGTAGAAAAATTTATTCAGGGTATTGGAAGTATGTGAAAATTTAAATTTAATATCTTTAATTGATTTAAGAAGCCGAATCTTACCTGTAATTCCAGTTTTCGTTTGCATTCCTGTTGTATTGATGACCACCGGATAATCTAACTCCTGGGACAGTCCGAGGACATTTGTCAGTTATTCGACTGCAACTGAGAAGTTCACGCAACTGCTCGGTCGTCAGCGATTCTTCGAAGTCTGTGTTTCTGAGGAAGAAACATGTTAAGAAATAAAGAAATTTCAAACAATATAAAAAAGCTGAAATTATTTGACCTCTCATGTCATAAGAGGAGGTAAAAACTGATGTAAAAACGTTGCAAGATATATTGATTTACAAACAAGAGTTTTTTTATATTCCAGCAAGCAATTAATATTTTTAATTGTCATTAGTTTTGTTTCAAATTTTTATTTAATCAAACAGTCCTCTAATCATGAATATACTTTTGCCAACATTATTGGTGTATTGATTTTCCTGTGTATTTTGGGAAAGTATTGAAATTGTTCAACTTTGATATTTGATTAATTTCAGTTTTTTAATTTCTCTAAATAATTATGTACTCAATTAGCATAGATATTTTACGATATCTCTACTACATTGTTGTTTGATATTTTGAATATAGTGACGATATCGTATGTTGGACATTTTGTGCTAATAGAGTAATTCACTAAATAATGAACTAAGGGACGAGATTAAATGACCTTATACCAAAATAGCAATCAGAATCTGTAATGCCAAGAGGTACTTTTCAAAACATAGTGCTATTATTTTTATTTTACTATGAAGTTACACAAAATTTCTTTTCAATGTAAGTGTTTGCACATTTTTAAATATTTCATTTGTTTATCCGTGCATTATCATTCACATCCAAAAAATATAGATTTATACATTGTGCAATTAAAAAATATATATATTTACTGCAAGAAGAAGGCAAGAATTTTATATTAGCACTTGACTTTATTTTTATTTATATGTACCTTATTGACTGAAATCAAATATAAGTTTATACAACTTAGTTTGCAGACACAAATCTTGAATTATTTTTAAGCATTTGTAATAATAATTAAAGGTACGTACTGTTCTTGATAAACAAAGGAATTTTTTGGTAATTTCAAAAAAATGCAAGAAGATGTTGAATATATTTCATAAATAAATTTTAATATTATTTTAATTTCAGAATAATTGCAAAAAATGATGTCTCGCCAAAAATATTTATAGTTGCAATTTTATATCCAATTAAAGAATAATCATGGTCAAATGGATTAGTTTGTTTTAAAAGTTTTAAGAATGCACATTTTCAGAATGGCAAGTAAAGCTGTGTCAGTTTAAGATAAAATTTGCATTCCGGTAAATTGTTCTATGACTAAACGATAGATATTTTAATCATCCTAATATATTTTCTTTCAGAAAACTCCTAGTTCTCACTATAAAAATACGAATAGAATTAAAATAAAAATAAGGCAGACGATTGTATTAAAATATGTTAAAATGGCTTCAAATTGCATATTATAAATTATATTTTAAACTTACGTGCTTCGAAACAAAATAGTATTATAAATAGTCTAAAAAGGGAGAAAAATTCTAAAAGGAACATACTTTTTGTGATGATTGGGAAAGCGTTCTTTAAATTTGATGATATGCAGAGGTAGCTCAGGGGACGAAACAGTTTCTTTCTCTCGACTCCTGCTGCCACTCCTGGGAAAAGGAATGAAAAATGACACAAAAAATTGTATCTGTGTTTTTCACTTATATATTACATAAGGATATTCCCTTTATTTTGGACTTTTCATTAGCTGTTCTTCCTCTAGTGACCATCTTGCTTATTCATCCTTTTACAATAGAAAAGAAAACTTGTGTTTCCAATATAACTATATTCCTGAACAGGGAATAATCTTGCCTTATTTTATTTGTATGATATATAGATATTTCTGAGATTTGCATTTATATATATTCAATATTCTTTTTTAAAAATTAGCTTTTAAATGCAAAATACAAACAATCGCCCAAAGAAGTAATCGCCTGTCTGTGGAAATTTATGTTCATATATTTCAAAACATTTTTCATTATCTTAAGACCCAAGAAATTACTTTTTTAATGATATCTATTTCATTTCCATACAATCTTGTCCTTTAATTTTCATATTATTTCCAATGCATTAGTGTACTACACTAGTTCAATACACTATAAATAACTATCTATAACAATATTTTTAAATGTCATGATGGAATTCAAATTCATCCCTCAAAACATTTAATCACGTGTTTTTGTCAATCCTAAACTCCTCAGCAGCATTTTCACTTCCACTTTTGTTTTGTAATATATACACGTTTTAATTTGTAGTAAAATGATTTAATATTTTTCAATCATGTATAGCAGGGTTAAATATTTTTTTAATGTATTTCATATTTATCATTTAACAATATAAATAGGCAATAATGTGGGTGGACAAATTGGTCGCCAAAACTACTTGATGGATTCTAACATCATTCAACTTACCTCTCAGATTAAACTTTTGTTTTAGTGATTGGAAACTCTTAGAGCATTCACTTCAAATTTTGTTATAGTGATGAAGAAATTATTTATTTACCGAGTCTCATTGAATTTTTTCTTTCTAATAAGTTATAATAAAACTAATAAAAAATGTTAGAGCATATTGTTTGATATAATATTTATAAATGTGCTTCTAACTTCCAAGTAACTGTCCCGGCCCCACAGCCATAAGAAGTGAAATGTAGGAAGATGAACGGTTGCGCTTGAAACGAGTGACAGATACCGATTTGTGTCTGTCTTGGTAGGCGCTTCAGAGGGATGTTATGCTTATCTGAGATAAGTCTGATAAATTTCAGTTTTAATTGTACATATGTAAATATTCATTATTTACCCAATAAAGAACAAACTCCTGTTGCCAGGTAAAGTATAATAAATAAAGCATGCAACACTGTTCATAAATTGAAATTCATCGGAATCCCAATAAATGCTTTATACCTTTAAGTTGGCTAAAACCCTTTATTATTAACGATTCCTAGGGTCATGGGAATCAAATTCATGACCCTAGGAATTACCACCAAATTCATGAGTCTTCGAATGAAGTTATGCATGTTGGAATAAGTTCTCACAAACTTTTCAAAGACAATTCTAGATGCTTCAATTCTCCGTTTCAGATAAAATGTCAAGTCTTAATTTGTTACTTAGTTATTAATTAATCAAATTAATAACTAAACTAATAAGTTGAATGAATCGCGTTTCATAAGCCAATCTCAATCTTAAAAATATTTTAATATGCCATGACTAGAAAAAATGCCCTTTTAAAGGGTTAAATAAACAAACCTAAAGAATATCCAGAATATAAAAATTTATTTACAATTAAATTACGATTAAGAATTTAATATACAAATTGTCCATACTGCATAATCATTAAGTGATACTGAATGGAGTATAATAAATGAGATTGTAATGAAATTACTTAGTATAAAACCTTTTTGGGCTAATTCTTAGTAAAATTTAGATAAATATATTGTATACATTCATGTATTACTACTTATCAACTAATAAAAAATTATTTAACGTTATCGATTACGGTCAAAATTGAAGTTATCTCCAGTTTTTTTTTTTTTTTTTTTTCAACATGCGTGTTTGAAGGACCCACTATGCCACTGACCTTTAAAATGAATGAAAAATTAAGAAAGGGCAGACTGTCACGCAAAACTAGCATTCGAAGCCGACAGTGGAAAGCATTTTCAATTAGCTTTCAAGTGTCTGAAAAGATAATCGATTTACCTGCGTCTGGTGCTTGCCTGGTTGATATTGTTGTTGACTCGGTCCAGACTGCTGTTCCGAGAATTCCGATTATCCAAGAGATTGGCAGGCGATGAGCGAACGGCCTTCTCTCTTTGGATCTCGTTTTTCGGGGCGTTCGCTTTCTTTTCGGTGGTTTGCACGGAACTTGCGGTCTTTGTTTTCCGTGGCAACAGCCTTGACTTTCCTTGAGGTGGACGGTACTGGGGAAAGGGAAAGAAAAAATGCAATGGTAGAAAGTATCACTGTAACAAGTACTACTTTTAAGAGGAATTTTATCGTAGGAAAGATGTAGTTGATGAAAGTAAATTTAATCGTTTCAGAGGTACAGACACGTGTGTGCTTTGTTTTTCTTCATATTAAAATAATTCGAGGAGGAAAAATAATTACTGTTGTAACGCTAAGGAATAAATTTGGCTTTTTTTTCCGCGCCTCTCTAGATTAATAAAACAGAATGAAAATAATATAGTCAAATAAAATATACTATTATAATAAAAATAATTTCTGGAGAGATTAAAATACAGGGTGTTTCAGTGAACCTTTTCAGAACTTTTAAGAGGGGTAGGGTACATCCTGACAACTCGAAATCATATAGCAATGTGGGATCGGAAATGCTTTCCTGAAGCGGTGTTGCACACAGAAGCACCATAAGGAAAAGAGACCGTAAATGAGAAATCGTTTTAATAATACATGAAAAGAAGCAAAAGGTACATGGAAAAATCAAGACATGATAAGTCGGGTGACCGAGCAGGCCAACGTACGGGACCCCCACGTCCGATCCATCGTTGACCCGACTTATCATGTCTTGATTTTTATTTCTGGGGTCATATGAAATCGCTAGTTTATGACACCTCTGTTGACACTGCTGAGGAGCTCGTTGCAAGAATCGCAGACATTCGAGATAAGTCTGGAGTATTCCAGAATGTTCGGATGTCCTGCGTCGGAGATGTGAGGCGTGCATTGTAGCCCGTGGAAGAAACTTCGAACACTTACTTTAATCCATGTACCTTTTGCTTCTTTTCATGTATTATTAAAACGATTTCTCATTTACGGTCTCTTTTCTTTATGGTGCTTCTGTGTACAACACCGCTTCAGGAAAGCATTTCGGACCCCACATTGCTATATGATTTCGAGTTGTCAGAATGTACCCTACCCCTCTTAGAAGTTCTGAAACGGTTCACTGAAACACCCTGTATAAAAAAAATTATTATAAATTCAATTCTAAATGAGTTTATTAACTGTTTGTTTTGCTTACATTATTCAAAATTCATCTTCTTAATTTATGCTGCTACTAATAGTTTTTATACATGCAC
>JAPMOR010048503.1:0-10055 GCA_026543865.1 Argiope aurantia | reverse complement strand
AAGAGAAATAAAATATGTGATCTTTTATGGTATAATCCTTTACTCCTTATGATTGTAATAGAGAAGATTTTATAAAAGTTTTTTCTTCTCTTACACTAAACGGCAAAATTTCAAATAATAGGATTAAGAAGATAGAAACCAATTATTCAGAAGAATAAATCGATTAATTTACTCAAAAAGTTTAGTGAAGAAACAAGGCAAGTCAATTTTTTATTCGAATCAATTTATTTAAAAGAAAAATTATTAACTTAGCAACATATGTTTGCTGTACCTTAGTTCTGTGCATTGTTACTTGTTAATAAATCTTTCATTTGTATTGTTGTAAAAATCTATATTTTTTATCAAAGATTTATTCAAATATGCTGTAAACTTATATTTAATGTTTATTGCTCTGAATGCTTCCTGAATCTTTCCTCTAAGAAGCTTTTAAGCTCTGATGGATCATAAAAAACTATAAAAATAAAGAAGAAAATAATTTTTTTCCGAAAGTTTTGTGCATTTATGGATACTTTTCAATATAATCCGTATAAACATTCAGATATTTGTCTTATATATGGATATATTTTCCAATCATTTCTTCTAAGGTTATTGCCGCCAGTGATGTGAGATGAACTTTAACTTTCCTTTGAAACTCCTCGTTTATTTTGAAATCCTAGCAAGTTCGCTCGAAACAAAAGTGAAAGTCGCTCTGCTCTAAACTGCATTCTCCGTGAATGAAGAAAAATTCTCAAGACTCATAAACGAAGATATGTTGTTCGACGAGTTGATCATGTCCTTCAAAAGAAATGGAGGATGCTGGAATTCCAAGCAACAAGATGGGCGACAGGTATCCCCCCCCAAAATAAAACCTCGACAGTGAGGGTGGGAGGAGATATTTAGATATTTCTTCTCCCCATTCTTTCCTTAAAGGAAAATTAAAAGAATTTGAAAGCCTTAAAGCTCATCTCACATAACTATCGATTACGTTCTTCGAAGAGAAAATCTGTAACCTTATCTACCAATATGATAAATACACGGATCTTCACAGCGATTATGTCTATAGGCGTACTTTTGGGTAATAAATTCATTCAGTTCCCAATTTTGTCTTTTATATGGCCCATTGGTGCTTGAAAAAAAAACGGTCCTCCTTTTTGCGGACATGAACTCTTAACAAGAAGATAAATATTATACCACTGACTTTTTTCCCCGAAGAAAGAAGGAATCACTCCCTTATATTAGATTGAATCGTGATGAATAGATTTCGGTCATTCCTTGTTAACGGCCTTTTAATTCTTCTCTGTTCTTCTTTTGAGTTGAACACAAGACCTAAGATGTATGTAATTGATAAGGGAAAAGATGATTTTACTTAAGAAATTGTTTCTATTTCAAGATACTTTTATTTAGCTATAATGTATAGATAATCATTTCTGTTTTTTTTTTCTTTACCCATTGAATAAAGATTATAAGTCGCATTAGATGTTATTTATAAAAATATAAAAGAAGTAAGCATATTTTGAAATAAAACTCAAGAAGAAAAATAGTCGTCTGCATTTTTTTATTGACAAGAAATATGGCAATTCAATTTGTTTTTACCTTTTTAAAGAAAGAAATTTCTGGTAAAGGAGAATTTTCTAAGTATTGATTATGTTTAAATCAGACAACAGATATTTTTAATGAACATAATTTATCAAACCTATAAACAAACTGGAAATATTGATAATTGCTTACTGTTGTTAAATAAATTTAATAAAAGCGATAAATAAGTTAACATCTTTTTTACATTTTTGTTAACTAATTCTACATACACAACCTTTTATTACGAAATTTTAAAAAAATGCGCTTTCTTAAGTTTAATTTAATTTGTGAAAAGAAATATCATTGTCAATATAAATACAAAAGCAAACAAAAGAACATTTTTCTATACGTCTTTAAATATTACTCTTCTATTTTCTGCTGAATTATTCTTTTAGTGCTAGAATCAAATGCTTGTGAAATAAGACAATTTTATTTCGAAAATGAGTGCTTTGTTTATCTTTAATTCGCATATAAACGCATTATTTTTTTCTTGTTTCTGAAGTTTCCTAGATCTGTATCTTGTCATTTGGTGTCTATCCAAATTCAGTTTATAACAACCATAAATAATAATTACTTTTAATTTTTATATAAGCTTGCAATTAATCCTAAAGTTTTTATCAACGCGTATATGGATAAATTTGAGTTCTTTCTTACTTTTCTTTAAATTACTTTTTTTTAATGTTGCATTTGATAACGCATTTTTTTCATTAATACATCACCTTTTGCTTCATTCAGATTTTATTAATTAGGTGGAAATTATTTTTAATTATCTTACACAATTATTTTTGTTTTATAATTGGTATTGCTTTTCAGTGAATTTTAGGAAATCGAATTTTATTATTTTTGAATTTTTTTATGCAATGCTTTTTCGATACTATTAATATCTCAGTCACTTTATGTATAAATGTATTCATTTTATTGTTCATTTAATCATACTAATTTTAATTCTCGACTTTTACATTTGGAGCAATTGGTTATTTTAGAAAGTTGAACTTTTGTAGTTCCAAGTCTGTGCCATGTCAGATTTCTGTCCCTTTGTGAATCACTAATTATTTAAATTCAATTTTGCTGATTAGTTTTGATTCGAGTATTGGTAAACATTATGGATAGAGATGTTCCGGTTGCAAAGAAAGGAAATTTATAATGTCATTAAATATTTTCATCTAAAGTGCACTACGATTAATAACTTTTTTATATCCTGAGCAATTTACCAATGTTTATGAAATATTCTATTACAGCTTTTTTTAATTAAACTGTCATAATCATACCTAAACTATTATTACCATGAAAACAGTTCTTTGTAACTAATATATCTTCTAATTTCTGAAATAAAATTAGTTAATTATGATATCATTTAAACATTAAAATCATGCCATAAATTTTTAAAGATATTGCAAGCACGACAAATGTTTTTTTTCCAACCTCTTTGCATTTACTAAGCATTCTCACATATTTTCTAATAAGGGTGTTACCTCAGAGAACATGGCATGGCATTGGTGTACAATAGTTACGAATTATTAACCTTTGGCGTGAATTGAGCATTTCTATTGAATGCATCGCGTGATTCTTGGTGATTTATATGGAGATCATTCCCTGAGATGCTATTAATAGTAATTTAAAATCGAAATTTTGTTTTAGATGCATTTTTCCCAAGTAATTAAGACAAAACTTTATACAGATTTCCATTGTACTTACAAAATGACTACGAAATGTGATAAATTTAAGTTATCGCATTTACATGTTTCTGAATATACAGACCAATAAACAACCAACTTCTTGTTAAATTTAGCTCAAAATTTGTTAGATGTCTACACTATAGACATTAAATCTGTGCACCTAATTTCATCTATCCAGCTTTCTTCGCTTTGTAGTTATCGCCTAAACCTATATTAGAGCAGCCCGATACTCCTATGAACGGAGTTTGAAATAAATCTATAAATATGATGTAACATTCATCCAAGTTTCATTCATCTGAGTCAAATCTTTATTTATCTTATTCACATGCAGACGGACGGAAAGACAGACATAACACGATGAATGCGTTTCTCAGGGAGGTTTAAAAATGCATATTCGCGAAATTCGCGAGATAGAATTTTTTAACGATATTTTCTGCATACTCCTTATATGATAAAGTAAAAAATATTTTCTTTTAAAAATATTTTGGTGGTCAGTTTTTTGATCAACTTTTCAAAGAATGAGTGGATTCCTTGATACAATCTTTTCTGCTCTTTTAAACAGACCTATCAATAGTGCAGTTTGTTTGATTTTATCAGGAATCGTTAATTGAGTTTTACAACCGCAGAAAAATAGTAACATCCTAATTTTAGCGATACTAGAATGCATTAGATAAGAGAAGTACATCCGTGCCATATATATGCGAATTTCCTTTACATTGATTTCAACCAATGCCTTTTTTTTCACAGGCTGAAAAAATTCTAAATGTATCATTTGACATATTGTTTAAGCTTTTCATTCTTCTTAATGTTTAGTTTAAATTATTTATTCATTAAGTGTTAATGACAAAGTTAGGCCCTCATAGTTTGAATGAGGCTAAACATTTCATTCATAATACTTTTCTGTTGATATCTAATATGAGACATAGTTTTCCTTTTATGATGCAAATAATATTACTTGTCTCGTGTGTTAATAAATCTAAAGACATTTGCAACTACCTAATACCAAAGTAAACTTCATTTACAGATGCGAAAATTCCACTAACATCACATTAACTTAACTTCGTTCGATTTAAGCAAAAAAGGAAAGAGGTCGATTGGTTAACAGGAATTTTATTTTAATTTAATTTCATGTTTTCCTGTCTTATGTTCCTCTAAGTTTCGAAGTTTATAATTAATTAATCAATAATTGTAGTTAAGTCGAAAGAGCAGAGCCTTCATATCAGATCTATGGAGCAAAGTATTTGAAATTCATAAATGCGCTTTCTTTCTTTCAAAGTTCTCTACATTTAAAACAAGTTCGAGCAAACTCGACACGTCGGCATGAAAGCAGACAGGTGGATATCGAGAAAAAAATCATCGTTCAAATAATAATGATCAATATTCCGCATTCGTTACCTAAAACTTCCCGAAATCAAATTAACGATTCATCATCATAATTCAGGTGTTGGGATTCGCACATGGTGGTTAGGAAATAACAAACAGTTAATATAGAAAATAATCGGGAATAAATATTCACAGCAGAGAAAAATAAAAATAAAATCAGAATCAATATACAACGAATTGTTATGGTTACATAATAGAGGCATTATTTGTTCACGCGCAGATGAAAGCGCCATATAAACGAAGTTATAAAAAAGTAGTAAAAAAATAGTTGAGTAGAAAACAAAATGAGTTAAGTTTTCCAGAATTAAAGCTCCCGTTACTTCAAGATCCGAAGCTACTTTCTGATGTTTGCCGATCTGATGAATTAAAACGAAGAAGCTCATTCCAATTACGTTGCACTTACCGGAGCTGCTAATGAACGGTTGCGAAGGAAGATTTTGCTTCGAGTTATCTAATTTAAAATCTACATCTTAAATGCAATGGTAAATTCAAAATCTACATCTTAAATGCAATGATACATTTGTTAAAAAAATATTAGTAAACAAAGAAAAGAACTCCTGAAATCAAAAGAAAGTGTAATTATATGTTTAACTTTAAAAGCAAATAAAACGAATTTTGTTTATCTCATAAATAACACTGTCATTGGTTGAATATTTTACTAAATTGAAAGAAAATCCATTAAAAGAAATTACTGGCAATTTAATACAACTTAATATTACAAATCACCATATAATACCTGCAATAACAAAACGCTTAGGAAGTGAAAGAAGCTATCATCCTTTCAATTTTTTGTCATAAGGTGTCACTTTTGAGTATTCTTCATACAATTTAAACGATTCTGAAATGCTTTTATAATAATGGAATTTTTTTAGACATTTTTTTTCGATTTATTTGCGGCCATCTAATCCGCTGCAAAACAACTAAACTCAATTCACATTTAGGATTGTAAGAAAGAGAGAATAAGATTTAGCCATTTGTAACATAATAATCGCCTTTGGCAACTAGTATGATATAAAGATGGCGTGCATCAATTTTTAGCCGCCTAATTCGTTCGCTGGAATTAATGCTCTCTAAAATTTTCATTAGAAATGGCTTATGTAACTTGGTCTCTTAAATGATTCTTGAGCAAAATATTTGAAAGCTTTTAATTTTCATCGTCATACATCGCATACTATTATAGAAACATTACGTCATTTATTTTCATTACATTGAATATATCTCTAATTTTCTGTCAGCTGCAGAAAATTTGTACTTTGAATTGAAACGAAAGCGATTAAATTTCAATTAATAAAAAAATTTTGCTGAAACCAAATATTAGTTTCAAAAATATGAGTGTATAAAAGAAAATCTTTGAGCGTTGAAGTCTTACTTAAATTACTATTTTTTATATAATTTATGCAATACTTCAGAAAATAACTAAATTAAAATTTCTCTGTTTCATCATAAAATTCTGTTTTCAGAATTCATTTCAAAAGAATTTGTAGTGATTGGATTTTGAAGCGTTAGGAAATAAACGTTCATAGATGGCGCTAGACAACTAGCGCGAGTGTAATTAAAAGAGTGAGGGCATTCGAGCGTTGGCTCTTGGAGAAGAAGGAGTTACTGAGCAGAGTAACTCCAACGAATCTGAAATAAATTTGTTAAGTTTTTCTAAGTTTGTTAAGCACTCACGAACCAGCCACGACAGAATTGAAATAATATAAATAATAATATTTTTTTCAGTCAATAAATTTACTTTTGAAAACATTTATTAAGATTGAATTCTGTACAATCTTTTGATTCTAAGGACTGACAGAAATTGAAATATTTTTTTATTCTCTAACATTTATATATAAAAAAAACATTTCTGTCTTATACGACGAAATCTAACTAAAAATAAGCTGTGAAGTTTAGAGTATAAGTGTTTTTAGTACAATGAGCAATTTCATATTTTTAGATCGATCAGCTTTGAGAGAATATCAGACATTGAGTGGCCTATATTCTCTGAAATGTTCAAGGAGTAGTCTAAAATGGTGTTTTTTCATAAGATTGTGATGAAAGCTTATAAGCCAAATAACAGCTACGAAACCCGGACAATTGCTATTGCTTTGTGGTCTTGTTACTTGACTGCAAACCACAAGGTCCCAGGTTTAATCCTCGCTCATCACAATCAGCTACGTTGGTGACCCGGGCGTTATTTGAACACGCAACCTTCTGATTTTGACGCAGCAACACAAAGTCGTCAGACTCACTTGACGCAACAGCAACCACTCATCCACACACGCTCGCCATAACGTTTGGTGTTTCTCAAATGCTCATATAGGAACAGGCGCATTAGAACCAACAGCTAATATATCACCACTCAACAGCCATATCGTTCGATTTACTGGAGGGTGAGTACTGTGGTGAAAGCTTTTAAGCCAGATAACAGCTACGAGGGAAGATTATTACTTTTGTCTTATGCGCTTGTTACTCGGCTGCGAACCACAAGGTCACAGGTTCTATCCTCGCTTATAACAATCCGCTGCATTGGTGACCCGGACGTGATTTGAACTCCCAGGTTCTATCCTCGCTCATCACAATCCGCTACAAGATAATAACATTGAAGTTTCTATAACTAGTGAGTTACTATCTGATATAATCATCCACTATTATCACTTTAACTATTACTATCCACTATAACCATTTATTCTACTTTATTGATTTGTAGTCTTAATAAAATAGATTTTTTTTTCTTTTTCTTAAATTATTACTGTCTCAAAAATTATTGCTAAATATGACTCATAACCCCGAAAATCTGTACAAAAATTTCGTTATTTTTATTTAAAAAAAATTGTATAAAAACTAAATAAAAAAATACTCAAATTAAACTTTTATTTTCACTAATTAAATGAAAATAATCTGTATAAAAATAAAAATTTCGTTATAGCACCATATGTTGAGTTATACTACATAAAATAGTATTCTTTAATTCACTTAGATCATTATATGCATATCCCTAATACGGACTATAGTTAACGTTTGAAGAATTACTACTAAAATATGTCCAAAAGATTGAAAATCTGCATAAAAGAATCGTAATTCTTCAGATCCTTTATTGACTCAAACTACATAAAATAATAGCTTATATTTCATTTAGAACAATTATATATTCATATAAAAAGTTTATATTAAATGCTACATAATTATTTAAATAATATTGCATTAATAATATTTTTTTTTTAATATTTCACAGAAATTTTTCTTTGCAATAATTTTTCTCGAAAATATCGTGTTTCATATTTATTTTATTTTTTACTAAAACCTGTGCAAAATTACACTTTTCCAGCTTTAGTTTTCAGTAAGAGTTAGTTTAATGTTTTAATTTAAGTTTTTTTAACGTGATGGCAACACATTGGTAAAAACCCATTGTACCCATGCATTTGTAACGAGTTCGTCGAGTTTAAATTTTATTTTTATTTTGTGTGAAATTGGAATTATTGGAAAATATGCTTAAAATATTATTCAAAAATTTATTAAAAGTAGAAAAGTTATATGTTAAAATAATGGCATCTTTAAAAAGATAATTTTTTGAATTTTCACATGATATAAAAATTAATTTTGTTCTGTAATATTTTTGATCATTATCGTCTTAAACCGTCAAAATTTCTTTTGACTTTTGCTTAATTAAGATTTTAAACAAATGGTTTGAAGTGCACCTTTCTATGTCACCAAGTAGATATGAACCGAGATTGGTAGTTCTAACTCAAAAGGTCTAGTGTTTACAGCCCAGCACACATACAACAAACATTGTATATGCAAGTATTGGATTTCATAATCTTTGTATATGGATTTCATAATCAGACAAGTTTCTTTTATTTTATACGATTAAAATTCAGCTCAAAAGTTAAATTCTCTGCTATTAAAAAAAAAAATTTCTTTCATCGAAATAAATTAGGAATTATGCAATAATATTTAAAAGTAGATTTTCTCAACTTTAAAAGGAAATTTTAATATTCTATTCAATTTGACATGCCTTTTAACGAAATAATAAAATTCCTAGTCCTTTTTTGATTTCGTAAGATATTTTAGGTTCGCTTCTGGAAAACATTGTGATGTAATGATTTTCATGACGCAACTCTCAGAAAAATGTGCGTATCTTCTCTGATCACGGTACCTATAACTTGCAGTAATCAATAATTGCAATAATTCGGATTTCGATGATCTAAGAATGGTACATTTGAAAGGCATCCAATGAAACATTCATTATTAAGAGAAATGACGAACTAATAATCCTAGAGAAAAAGACAATTTTTGACAAAGTTGAATTTAAAAAAAAAATCTTTACAATTTCTTAAAGTAGAATTTTTCAGCATTAATAATCTTAATATAACGCCTATTTTAAAGGTTTTATTCAAAGACTGCCGATTTATTATGTTTTGTATTTCAATATTAAAGAGTAACTCTTCATGTTTAAACTGTTTCTAATCTTTTTATATTTGGTATTTTTATACTTTATAAAAGGTTAATTAATCAGTTTCTTTCCCATATAAGATAATCTATATATATATTATGATCAAAACTCCATTCTTAACACCTTTTTGCTCCCTTCCATTGTATACAGTTACTTCTAAATAATATTTATCAAATCCCTGAAGAAAAACAAAAAAATAATGTCAAATAATATCGATCTACACTGCTGGTCAAAAATATTACAAGTGTGAAAAATTTCGCGTTTTTTCATTAATAAGACCCCCAAAAGTATTTTTGTTTTCATTTAAAGTGATATTTTCCAGTATAAATGTGGTGGAGAAGTTTCAAGCTATTGTGCCATCCGTTTTGAAGTAATCGCCTGCAACGATTGTGTCAGCCAGGTAGTTTGTTATAAAATCGCTCTGACTATGAAGGATTTCATCTCGTTTGTTACGTTGTCGAAGTGCGTAGCTTTTGAATTTAAACTGTTCATTTCTTTTTAAAATGTGTGGATTAACTCGTGAGAAGCGTCAGGCTGTTATTTTAATGCATCAAGAAAACATTTCAAATGTTAGGATGGCTCATCGGTGCGTTAGGATGACTCAACAGTAAGTCGACTGTTTCGCGCCTCAAAAAGAGATTCAAAACCGAAGAAACCGTGGATAGAAAGCCTATAAGTGGTCGTGTGAAGTTATCTTCTAAACGTGCTGATGCTACATTGACACGACTATGCCTTAAAAATAGATTTGCAAGGTCTGCTACACTTGCAAGAGAATGGAATGAATCCACGTCTGCCATTGGCAGTCCCAGAACATTTCGCAGGAGGCTCTGTGAAGCTGGTTACAAGGCACAAGTATCTAGAAACCCAATACCAGTAAAGCAATGTCGGAAAAACGATTGAAGCTTGCCACTATGGTAAAAAATTGGAGTACTTCGGAATGGAGAGAAGTTATATTCAGCAATTAAAGTCGCTTTTCTTTAATGTCTAATAAGCCTGACGACGTTTGACGT
>JAPMOR010048501.1:10191-40887 GCA_026543865.1 Argiope aurantia | reverse complement strand
GGAGAGAGGAAAAGGAAAAGAAAACTCAGAGAAATATGCGAGTAGAACATTCGTGTATTCGATTCAACAGTAAACGGAAATGAAATTTTGGATTTCTGTCATGTTTCTGTCATATTTTGTGAGGATCAGAGAGTTTGCTAAGTTGAAATGAAAGTTTACCCTTTTTACATAGGCAGCTTTTAATAAAATGTGCAATCCCGCACAAAAGAGGTTTCTTCCCTCTTAGATTTAACAAGAATGTTTGAATTAAAGAAGTCGACAATTTTTTTTTTTGGTTTTGCTGTTTTTTACTATTCTTGATTTTTTTAAAAGTATTTTTTAAGTTTGCTTATTTTGATTTCGATAAACAAAATTTTGTATTATAATTAAAGGAAACATCTTTTTATTTATGTTTTTAAATAAATAATTTTATTTTTGAGTATTTTTAAATTTTTAACTTGCAATGACCAATTACATCTAAGACATCGTCTTTGGTAAATAACTCGGTTTTATCGATTGCGATAAATCAATAAGCTAGTCAATTACTTGCAATGTCATAAATAAACAGATATACAGGCTTGTTGCTATTGTAAATACTCTTGTTATTGGAAATAATTTTTAATATATCGGCATTCATTAAGTTATCAGTCCATTTCGAAATTACTTGAGACTATTGAACAACTGTCTGTATAATTTGGAATCACGGGACACACAACAACACCGCTTCATGACCCTGCAACTATGAACCTCTGGTTATTTAAACAGTGTGATGAACATGGAGTGGGAGAGACATGGAAAGACGCTCCTGTTCTATCCATCCCTGTGACTATTGTTCGACGTCTGACATTTATTGATTGAATTCGGTTAGGGAATTTGAATATTGAATAAAAGAAAGCCAAAAGCAATTAGCTCTTTGAAATAAAAATGGGAAGTAGCTTCGGCTTATAAAGCAAACCATCAGAGATAAGCTGAAAATGTATACTAATTTACAAAAACAGACTTACAATTTGTTTGTGATTATAAGATTCAGAAAAATAATAATAAAAATATTAACTAAAAATTAGAAAGGAGGAAAGAAGTAATAAAGAAAAGAAGCAGCAAAAAAAATACAAATACAAATAAATGCTATGTACAAACACAAAAATAATAGAAAATAAATATATAGATGTATAGCGCTACTCTTGGGAATAGCATTCTTGAAATCTAAACTGATCTTGATTTTCTTCGAGATGTCGAATCATTCTTTGAATTTTCATCCTGGATCCTTTTGAAGAGGCAACATTACGGAACCAAACTCGTTCTAGTTCAGATGTTGGCTTGGTCATATGGAAGGAAGAAATCAGCATACATTCTGTTGCGTAGTGGATTGGCATGGCATCAAGATTTCCGCAAGGGCAGAATGCATTAGGGATCAGATTAAAACGTCGAAGATAATGTGGGAAATGGCCCGTGGAATGTTAAGAAAAGAATTGCTTCCCTTTTTCAGTTACTTAGTTGAAGGGAGATTTTGAGGAGAATATTAAATTTAGATCGCCCCGTATCTGCGTCTTCGCAATCCTTTTGCCTCTCTTTCATCATTTTTTGCTTAAAGAAAGATTTTAGGTAGGATTTTGGTACCTTAGTGTGACATTGTTCCATTTTTGATTCCGTGGCCTCCTTCGCCAGTCTATCGGCTTCTCCATTTCCCTCATACCCAATGTGGGCTTTAATCCAGAAAACTTTGATTTGCCTGTGTTGGATTAGATTTTAGCAGATGGTCCTCGCAACTGGATTTCGGTTTGTGGGGTAAGTTTCCGCTTGTACCCTGGTTTGATTGTCAACTGGTATTGTGATGTGTTGTGAGAGAAGTTAGTGGCGTATTCTATGACTTGTTGAAGGGCTAGAAGTTCAGCTTGAAATACCTTGTTAAAATCCTTCATTTTTGTTGACCATATATGCAAAATATTGTAATTTTCCATGACAGAGAATGCAGCCCCAACTCCATTATCCGTCTTGGAACCATCCGTGTAAAGACGAACTCCCTCTGAGATGTGCCCATCATCTTCAATGGGGATCTGATCTTCTCACCCATCAGATATTGTGATGGGTGAGAAGTCTGTTTTAGATTTTTCAACATCCTTCGGCTTGATCATTGTGAGGGTCTATGGAAGGGAAACGTTGAGTCTATTAATTGATGTATATGGCTTGAGGATGAAGGAGCTTTCTGGAGCTTGAGATGTAACGGAGGGATCTCGAGGAGGACTTGAAGTGTTGATGTTGGAGTCGTTCTGTAGGCTCCAGAAAATGCCAACAGGAATGGTCTTTGTAATAGTGCCATTTTTCTTTTTATTCTTACTGAATGATTCAAGTACCAGACGACTGCTACATAAGCCAGCATCCTTTCAATCACAGTGGAATAAAGGATTTTTTTTTAATTTCTGGGAAATTTCTCAATTTTTGCCCATTAATTTAAGGATGCCTCTATGATACAAGAATGTTTTAATGGAGATGATTTTAATGTGTGCATTCCAATTGAGTTTGTCATTGATATGAATGCCAAGATATTTGATGGAACGCTGTCTTCGAACGATTTCTCCTTGCCAGTGGATTGTTGGTAATCTCACGAGTTTGCTATACAGAATGTATTGTATTTTTGGTTGAAATTTGGAGATTATTCCTGTTGATCCAAGAAATTAATTTGGCTATTGCTTCGCGTATTTGAATTTCAATTTTCTTCCCAATGGATGCATGGGAGACTATAACAAAATCGTCTGCAAATGCTTGAATAAATATGTTTTCTGGGAAGGTTTCTTCCAAAATTTCATTTGCTACAAAATTCCAGAGAGCTTGGCTGCTACAAGATCAATGTGGGCAGCCCATCCTCTGTTCTCTAATGGCTGGACGCTCACTTGAATTTAGAGCGATTTTTCTATTGAGCAGCAAATTTTTGAAGATTGCTGCCAGGGATTTAGGGCACTGGCTATTGTTAAGGTTGGTCGCAATTGAACTGTGCTGAACGCCTCTATAATGTCAATATATATTACCAGGACATGAGGGATTTGCTTCCTTCTCTCTGTTATTTTTTAATTAATTGATATATTGCCAAATCTGTTGATCGACCTTCTCTGAATCCATATTGATGATCGCTGATTTTATTAGATTGATCTAGATGGTAAGTGAGCCGTTGTGTAAGGAGTTTCTCAAGAACCTTATCAATTACGAGGAGAAGTGAAATAGGTCTATAGGAAAAGGTCTCGTCTTCCATTATCCCTTCTTTTTGAAAGAGAATAATACATCCTATTTTTAGTAGGTCCGGAAAGAATTCCAGCTGTAGACACTTATTGAACAATTCAAAGAAGAGGATGGAAATCTTTTGTTTATTTGTTAGAGAATTATATTATATATTCCCTCTGGTCCTGGTGCTTTACTCTTATGCAACTTTTTAATTATTGTAACTATTTCTTCTCTAGAGAACGTCCTATCATCTGGTGTTACTGAAGTCATTGTAAGAAGATCTCCATTTTCTTCGGAGGTGAGGACAATCTATTCTAGGAGCTTTTCAGCAGTTTTCAATTGACCTCCTGTCGGATCGCTATTTTTGAGGGCTATTAATTGGGCTGGTGCAATTGCTTTTCTGAGGAAGGCCTTATATTACTTGCCAAATGGATTGCAAGCATTTGTACAGAATATTTTCCAACTTGAATTCTAAGCTTGCCGTATATGCCTCATGTAGATCGTTTGGTTTTTCTTTAACAGTTGCAACATAGCACTCCTTTGGTCTTGAAAGGCTCTCTGTGCGTGCCGTCTCAGTGTTCTGTCATATTTCTTCAGTGTCAGCCTTGCAACGAATCCGTTGGAAGTTCAATCCACCTACCGTTGCCTGGTGGGACGGTTGGTTCGAGAGCTTATTCAGTTTGTCAAACAAATTCTGATAAAAGTTTAAGGAAATGCAGTGTTTTCATACGAAGAGCCTTTGAAAGTTCTCTGCTACTGTAAACAGGTAATAAAGTCGCTACTTTTGACATATGTTCCTGTCATGTTTTTACAACACTTAAATCGTCCGAAGTAGAAGACTTTGATTTGGTGCACAGTCAAGGATGGAGTAACCGTTTAAAATGAGTATAGAAGATCCGTGAATATCTTCGCAAGGGATTCCGCAGTGAATACGTAAATCAATAAAAGCAGCAGATGTCTGTCCCAAGAATTGTGAAACCACTCTCAGTGAAAGACGTGTTACTCTTAGACAGTGACCGAAAACATTGAGTCTCGGCCCGCATAGTCGATCTATTCCCAGGGAAAGATGTAAATCATCGAATGGCTAAAATGAAAATGCAGAGTGGTGAGTTAATCAGACATGTGCAGAGACTATAAAATTTAGAGGTGCAAAGGGACTCTACATCTGACACCATTATTCGTACCCGAAGTGGGCGGCAGATCCTTGCAGACTGTCTCATTGACTCTAATAGAGACTCTTCTCTTTAAACTATTGCAAATATTTTTCATATTACTTGTGCATAATGTTGTATGCTCTAATTTTAGGTATAGTCAGTTTTTAAAGAAAATATAAAATTGTTTTGTTCAGTGATAGGCAATTCCATAAGTATATATATAATGACGAACGCCTGATGACGAGCGCCATCTACTGGCCAACAGGTGTTGATGCTTGTTGGACGTTACAGATTAAACGGGTCGGAACGAAAGACGCGACGTGTGAGATAAGACGGGTCTCTGAAAGAAAGACGCGACGTAGGTCTGGACGAGAGCTGTGAGACGATGAAAGCAGCTGACGAAGCGACGAATATTGCCATGCAATGACTGTGATATTAACATGTGAATGAATCCTGCGACGTATTCGACGAAATCTGTTTAATGTTCATTTCCTTTATATTAATGTAACTGTCCGTCCTAAATGTAATTAAATGTGCGTGATTCCTATATATATATATTTGAGAGAATTTACAAAGTGTAAATTCAGGTGGGAGATGTCGGGATTAGTTCCCCTATCTAACCCCAGATGGCAGCGTATTACCGTTGTCTTGAAAGATACACAGAAAAGAGTTCTTGTTTGCTTGGCAATGAAGAAAGGTAGATAGATGTTCACATGAGTGTGAGTGACCAGTAAGCTAGCGAGGAAAAGCAGAGCAAATTTATTTGAACGCTCCCGCGGAAACCCAGCGAGTTTCTTGTGAAATGAGTAGTTTATAAAAAGAACGATTTTTATTGTCTTTAAGAAATATTCGCAATGGTGATAATGAATTGCTCATTGGAAATGGTATAAAAATAATGTGTGGCTCGATGTGAATAAATGGATGACTAGTTCAAGAAAACTATTTCCTGATTTTTCTTGCGCAGAATCTTCCCATTTTTGTAAACAGGAGCACAGGGAACATTGCAGAAATACTTCGTTAGGGGAAGTTACTCCATATTCAATAATGAATATTTCTCACTTCAGTCGGAAGAGAAGAAATTGTTTGATTGCTAAAGAGAGGTTTCTGAATTTTCTCTGATTCACAGACTAAATATTAGAAAGCATCTCTTTTTCAGAGCCAAATGATATAGATTTAAGGAAAAGTTTTAAGCTAATACAGTATCTGATTTTATTGTTGTCGGTTGTTCCATGCATTCGAGAAATTTGCACACCCTTTTGAAGGCATAAACTTTTTCTTTTCATTCAATTCCAAAAAGCCCTGCCATTAGAAAAATTTGCCGAATTTCAAATGCATGAAAGAAATATATCTTTAACGTTGCAAATACTAGAATTTGATATTTCAGGTACAGTGATTATTATTGCAATTTCAAAGCTGAAATCCTAAATATTTCTGCAAAGAAGAAGGGGAAAAAATCTAAAGTTGTATCAGCATTATATTTTTCGTCAAATAAGAGTGAAATATCATCTAAAAAAGTAAATTATTGATATATCGTAACGTGTGGAAATGTGAGTTGGAAACTAAGTAAATTAATGCGATCGAAATGTAAATTTCAGGGTAAGAATGCGATATTTATTGTCGAGTCTCAGTCTCTCTTACTAGAGCAAGAAAAAGAATTTCATTGACGAGAGAAATAAAGAGCTTAAAATTATCAAATACTTGAATGGAAAGACATAACAAACATCAAACAATCAATGCAAGAGAAAGCTTAAAAAAATGCGTGAAGAATTGTAGGAAAATATTGTTCTCGGTATAAAACAAAATACGTATTGGTAGGGAAAACAATCTGGGAAATAGCGAAAAGCCGATATATGCAGAGCCATCATTCTGCTTTTCGAGAATTGTTACAAATTTTGAAAAGATACCTATAAAGATACAACCCCCTAAAAATGTTAGCAAAGATAGATAAAAAATCGTTCAAATGTCAACTTGATATACGAATTTAGAGTTAATGAAAATACAAATTTCTCATTTTTCTTCATTGCTTCGAACTGAAGAGGATGAATCTGTGTTCTTTGTTTTGATGATATCATAACTATTAATATACTAATACTCTCAATAAAAAATTCTAAATATAATTGTTATTATTTCTCCCCAAGGAGAAAAAAATTGCACTGTTAGGTATGAAATGGAAATATTTAATATTCATTCTTCCTTTCATAATACTTTTGATTTCTTTAGAAAAGTTTGAATATTTGCCGATGTCTAACATCTTTATAAATTAATAAGAACACCGCATTCCCAAGAAGGATTTTAGTTAACAATAAAATCTTAGAAATAAAATTTTGCCTCAGTCAGCACTGGAGCAAAATTTCTAAAAAGAATAGAGAAATTCTAAGAAGTAATAACTTATGATAAATTAGAAATTAAATTAAAAGAAATTGATTAACTCATATCGAAATTAAATTAAGTGAAACTCATGTCATGTGTATGAGTGAACGGATGGCAGCATCAAAGGATGGATTTTTTTTTTGTATGGACGGATTTTTTTTTCTAATCATGCTAATCATCTTCCAGTTGAAACAGCAGCGGCAATTAATGAACTTAAAATGCTTGCCAAAATTTAAGAGGGTTTAATTACATTAAGATTCTTGATTTGATTATTATCATATTACGGTTGAATACGTCAAGTAGGAATAACTGGATAAAAAGTTAAAAAAAATTAATTGAAATAAATGTCCAAATAATTTAAAGGTTAGTTTAAAAGGTTAGGCAACTACGCCATCATAAAATAACTTCATTTTTTCTTGAGACATTTTATATGATGAACAGTTTTTAGGAAAACGTTTACACTTATTAATAAATATAGTATAAAAATAAAAATATCATCTTTTCAAAAACATGTAAATAAAG
Organism: Argiope aurantia; assembly: GCA_026543865.1. Classification (NCBI taxonomy): domain Eukaryota; kingdom Metazoa; phylum Arthropoda; class Arachnida; order Araneae; family Araneidae; genus Argiope; species Argiope aurantia. The sequence continues at coordinate 33,649 of JAPMOR010048501.1, read as the reverse complement.
TTAGCTTTTATTTATTAGTACTAAATGATTTTCGAAACACTGAAAAATTAACGAAGAACTGTACTTTGCTAATTAGTTCTGTAGGTAAATATGCTAAATTTTATTTCTGATCTCTTTCGGCACGTAAGAACGTTTGAATGAATCTACAAAAAATTTTTCTATTGATAACATCTGAAAATCATGTTGATCTAGTTTTTATTTGTATGTTTAATTTTGACGAGGATGAAAAAATTCTATAAAAATGTGAATGCTTTTTTTTAAAATCAAAAAGATAATTTTTTGTAAAAAAGAAGTTCATTTCGAATTGTTTTTTTTTTATTTCATTAAGTTGAGACTAAATATCGAAATTATTAAAAAAAACCATTATTCCATTATAAAAAGCATCAAATAATAAAAAGTACTTTTTATAAAAAAAATAATGCTGTCTAAAATTAACATTCTTGCAATAGAGTTTTCTAAACTCATTGCTGATAAATGTTAAAATCTTGATAAATAAAAATTTTAAAAATAAAAAAATCCTTCCGAGATGCACATTTTGATCTTACAAAGCATATATTTACCAAATTTATTTTAGAATAAGTATATTTATTTAAATCTACTTTGTAGTAAAGAAAAAATTTAAAATTTCGATTAATTTTCAATAAAATTTAATCAAAATTTTTAAAAAGCCTTTTTTTTTGTGAGCATCTATTACCAGAGAAATCCTAGAGTCTACCCTGTATTGTAGTGCTCTTTTACCGATTTTTGCATTCTATATGCCACATAATGTTATTTATAGAAAGTATCCAACGTATAAATTTTTAAAATGCAACAAACAAGATTGCACTGGTTTTGTTATTTTTCTTACCGGGAACTGGGGATATGCTTGATATTCAAGGGAAATGGTTTGTTTCTCATTCACCTAAAGGGCTGGGTGACCCTGAAGAATCCCTCAGATTCGAGGAATGTAAAGGTCAAGTCATTAGTTTACTAAATTTAATTTATCTTTGAGAAAAATGGAAAATAGTGCTTGTGTCTCTTAATTCTTAAATTAGATCCATTTTATTGCGTCGTCTGTGCATTAAATTTGTATTTCTCTATCTAATTTGGTGGCTATCTATTTACTGTACAGATAGTAGATACATAATTATGTATTGTTTGTTCGTGCATGTCAGAAATGAAGCTTTTGCAATGTCATAGGACAACTGACTTGTTTGCAAACAAAATGGTATATTGTGCTAAAAGATAAATGTGCATCTTCTAGTTATGGGAAAAGAAATTTCCAAAAATAATTCAAAATCGATCTAAGCTTAAATTTCCTCCGTCAATGGAGAAATCATTTAAGCTTTCCATCTAAAATGACGAATCTAATTCGTACATCAATTTACTGAATTTTTGCATTTAAATCTGCAATTAAGTTAAAATATTAAATAATTTAAATTGCAAGAATCCCTTAAAGATGCCTTATTTAACGTATCAAATGCTCTTACATTTTTATAGGAATTAAAATAATAAGTCCCACATAGGAGATAAAGAAAAAACAAGAATCAATGAAGAAAATGGCGATGAAGATGCAATTTATCCAAACCAAGTAAATATATTTCTGGTAACTCCTACAAAGAGGGTTTTCGAGATCGATTGTCCATAAAGTTGTTCATTGACGTTTGAAACTGACTGCATTTAAACTGCAAATTTGTCAACAAATGATCGATTCATTCGTGTGGATTTTTCTGCAGATGTTGCAGACAGCATAAATGATAACGTTCAATATCTTTAAAAAATCTTACATAATGATGAGGAGACATGTTTCAAGAAAGATATTATTTGGCTTAACTACAGGATTTAGGAATCGGACTTGTGGTATTAACTCGGAATCAAACGTTTGAAGTCATCTATTATGATGCCACTTACTTGTAGATGCTAAACTTTTATGGCATATTTTAATTAAAGGAAACGGAACCGAACGTTTTTTCACAACAAGATTGTACCTTCTTGTCATCAGGATCCTCGATGAAACATTTCCAGATCGGTGACTTAGTAGAGAAGCTCTCAATGTCATACCACTTCACAATTTTTTTGTAGATATTTGAAGAAAAAAGTTTCTGCCGATGAGGAACCTAGAACGGAAGAATTTAAAAAATTCGATCACTGTGACTCTGAGTATGCTTAACAATGCCTGAAGGAAAATTATTCGATATTCCTCGAAGAACTAATTGCGCTCATGATAAAAAGTTATTAAAATATTTTTTTGTTTGCATTGCATTGTAAAATTCAATACATCTTTTCTCGCTGTCTCTGATTTTGTATTATTACAAAGAATTATTCTTTTTGAATAAATTATGGTTATCCTGTATAACATTGAATCATCAAATTTCATTCATTTTTGAAACTTATGATAGATCACAATGCCAAATGAAACCGAAAAATTGTCTGTAGTTTTCCAATCATGAGATGATTGGGTTTAGTTTAGTAGAAAAGTACATGCATTTTTTTTCTGGTTCTCAGGTTTTCTAATTCTTTCCAGCGATCTTACAATCAATGAAATAATTTTATAAAATGATGTTAAGCAAATTTCAGAGTATTTAGTTCAGAGTATCTGGATTCATTTTTTATAACAGCTAAAACGCAAATATAGGGTATCCCATAAGGCATATAGCATCCATAATTACAGATTCGTATAGAACACGTCCAGACGAGTATTTTGATATATAACATGTGGGGTACCCCGTATATAGTAGCATCATAGCCTAATTAAACGAAGAACGTTCATGAATCCGGCAGTTTTATTCCGAATTACGATGCATGTGACGAACGCACAGCATGGAAGCTTCCCTAGGTGACTACGGAAATTCGAGGCAACCGATGTAAGGAAAACGATGTGAGTCTGTAAATGAATATGCAAATTCTTATGTGTCGCTGTTCCCTTGCAAAATTCAAATGAATCACCATTGACCGATTTGGATGTTTGAAGGAAGTTTGATTTTGCAGGCACGATTAATGTGGCGAAATTGATTTTAATCGGGTCTGGTTCAGGTACGAGGCGGATTTCCACCTGCAAGGATATTCTAACCAGATCTGTAGGTTCTGGGTCACTTCATTATGCAATCGCTCGGCCATTGCACCCACTTAGGCTCACATTTCGGTGTGTGTTATCTGCCAAAGGCGTCATTAGGCCAATTTTTTTAAATCGAAATGTCACCGGTGAAGCTTATTTTGACTTGTTGAATGACTTTGTCATCCCATTCTTACATGGCATAAGCAAGATAAGCGATTAATGGTAAGCGATTATGTAAGATGTTGCTATACCTCACCTCACTCAGCGAAACTTCGATATCTTAGCGGAACACTTTTACGATAGACTTATAGGGTTGTATTCCGCTATGAGAACAGGCAAGGGCATTTTGCATAACGTAATGGCAACCTTACTCGCCGGATCTTAATCCGTGCGACTTTTTTCATAGGGACGTCTTAAAGACACAGTGTATCTCACATAGTCCTCAACATTGGACGACTTGAGAGCAGCAATTGAAACTGAGGTCAAGGAAATTGGAACAGATGTTTGTAGAAAGCAGTTGCGAACTTCTCTTCCAGACTTCACCATGGCATTCGTTCGAACGGCCAACATTTCAAAAATCTGTTGGGTTGAAAGTTCTCAATAAGCATTGATTTTCACTTGGATGTTTTTTTCTTCTCCTTTCTTAAAGTTTTAATGACACAAGCTTCAAATCTTAATTAGAGTATGGCGCGATATTCGGAGACCCCGCATGTTTTATATCAAAATTCTTGACATGACGTGTTCTTTCAAAAATCTGTAAAAATTAGACGCTGTCTACCTTGTGGGACACCCTATATTAACAGAAACGATAACGACTCTCCAGCAAATTTGTGTTTTATTGAAAGTAAACATATCCCATTTCCCACTGACATTAGAAGATACTGTAACAAGGCAACATTATCTTAAAACAGATGCAATTTCAAATTTTTGTAAAAAAACTTTTTTATTTAGATCTCAAACTGGGATGATTAATAAAATGTATTTTACAACCATAGCAAGAAAAACAATATTTTAAGTTTCTTTAAAAGTTTTCAAATTCTAAATGTTACACTGGATCGATAAATTGAATTTACAATAAAATCAACTGAACACAAGAAATAAAACTCAATATACCGTACAATATTAGAGGAAGGTCACTTACATAAAATAATAAAATATATACATACGCATAAAATAATACATTTACAAAATAAATACATACACATAAATTGTTTACATAAAATAATCAAAATCATCATACAAAAATTTTATTTAAATAACAATTTAGAACTAAATCCTTTCTTTAGAAAAACTGAATTATTTCTTCATTGCAGCTCTCGACTTAAAATTTGTGCATATATTATTTTATGACAAAAGCGGCCCACTTAATGTTTTCTTTTTGAGATTGTGGCATTTTTTCTTTTCGGTTCTCTTTCTTTTATGATAAAACGAATAAAAAGCAAACACATGAAAAACGTTTTGTCGATGCTGTCGTTTTTTGTAGAGATTATGATGAAAAAATAACAAGTAGTTTTTTTAAAGTGTTCTCTAAAGGAATACTAAGTTAAGCTAAACAAATTATATTGCCGACGCTAATGCAGGTAGTCTTTGATGGCCAAATTAAATGAGGGGAATATTTAATGTAAAAGCTTAGCCAAAGTTTTTTCCCCCAAGAAATTTAGAATTTAAGGAAGAGATTAGTTCTGTCTTCAAAGGCAAAAATTGTCTCTGAACGAAATGAGTTCTCACTGCTGAATGACGCTTCAGTTGAGAAAACTGCGTTTTGTTTTCTTTGGTTGAAGTAAACATTTTTATATTTCGTTTTGGATGGTTTGTTTAGTTAGAAAAGTATTGCCAGTATAACATGGGATTTTGTGTTTTCGTTTAGTAATCGCATTTGGGCATTTTATGTTGAATAATGGAGTAAGGATTATATATCACAATAAATAATACATTTAATGCTATAAATTGAAAATTCCTCTCCAAATCATATGATATAACCACTCGTGAAAAGAATTCACATTAATAAAAATATGAATCCTAGTATTATATTGTATTTTATATTTTTCAGCAAAATTCTTTTTAATTAGGCAGCAACAACACATCACGTCGATTTCTTTCAAATTCAGAAATGAGAATTGTATGGCAATGCAAAATAATCTGCTTTCATTCCATAATAGAATCCATTATAAGTATTTCAAAAATTTCCATTTTGGAGATGAAGAAAAATAATTTTCACGCAGAATAGATAAAAATGAAGAAATTTTGAGCATCCTTTCGGTTTAGTATCAGCTGAAGAAAAGGAGATTTATTCTAAATTGTAAAGGAGATAGGATGAAGTAAACTCATATTTCTATTTTTCGACCGAGATGTGATATGATATAAGGAACTGGTTAAGGCTGGAAGGAAATTTGCCTTTTCTAGAAACTTTCTTCATGTCAGTAAAACGTGTGAAATAGATCTCTCACTAAGAAAATTACCTTCATTTTAATCGTTATAAGTAGTTTTCATTGCATTAAAAACATGAACAGTTTAACTTCTTTATCATATTTTAGTCATTTAGTTAGAAAAATACCTTCTGTTCATTTGTTTGAAGTGCTATTAAGCTTTAGAAAATGGAAAAACGAATTATTAATCTATTTCTTTGAACATTAAACTTTACTAAATCATACTTTAAAATCTCGTTTCTAATAAATTTATTGTTGATTTTTAATTTGTAAAAATTTAACTTGAAAGAGAAAGATATATTTTACATCGTTCCTCATACTCATCTTAATTAATTAATTAAATTAATTAATAATTTAATAATTACGCCGGTTAGATACATTTTGAATACATTAAAATTTTAGTCTGATTTTTGCCATACACAAAATCTATTTTTATAGTATTTGAAAAAAGTAAATGTATCTTCACAGATGCAGTTTCTATCACAATCCTTTATTCTTTCTAGCTTGACCGTTCGTATAAGATGCAAGCAGCCCTTTGTATTTTTGGAAACCAAACATAAATTATTTTTAATTTATTAGAATTTTAAATCCTTCTTAAGCGCAACAGGAAACATTTATCACCCTGTATGAACACTTGACAGAGTTTTTTCTTAGCATTCGGTTTATCATTATATAATTAAGGATAGAGGGAGCGTGTGATAAAAGAATCCACTAGCCGTTCACCAGACATTTTCATGCAAGAAGATTTCGGATTTCATATATAATAATAATAAAGATGAATGTGTGCTTTTGTTTGCATGTTGTGTGTTGGCGCCCTAAAGACTAGACTGTTTGATCTAAAGCCATCATACTTAGATACGTATTGGGTTGTTCGGAAAGTAATTTCGGTTTTTTTTTTTGTGGAAATGAAAGACAGTTTTCGTATAATAAACAAATACTTTATTAAATTATATATTGGCCGTTCTGGTCCAACACCTTTTGCCATCTTTCTGGTAGTAGCATCATTCCACGCTCATAAAATTTTTGGTCTTTGCTGCCAAAAAACAGATCGAGGTGGCTTTTGATCTCCTCATTTGAGGTGAAGGTTTTACCGTCTAAAAAATTTAGCGAACCAGTTCTGGCACTGGCGTACTGTCAACACACCTTCTCCATACACATCAGTCCATTTCTTTCTGGCTTGAACAGCATTTTTACCCTTTCTGTAGTAAAACAGTAAGATATGTCGAAAATGCTGCTTATCGCTCTCCATATTTAAAAGGGCACCAACCAAAAACTACTGCTTAGAATTAATTGGAAGTTTTCACACACAAGCCTTGCTATATGAGCTCTCAAAGCATATAAAAATTATACGGCTTAAATGTGAAGTTGGATGCAAAAAAATACAATTAAATCCTCTGTCGGGAAAATACGAAATTACTTTCCGAACAACCCAATATTTTGGAGAGTGGGAATGGGCACCTTGGAGGAATTTTTTATGAAATTTGGATTAGAATGAATTAATTAGAAATGAGACAAAATTTTTGGTGTTTTTAATCGAGAACTTCAAAAAATATTACAGTAGGAAAATGTTTTTCATGGCTTCTTAAAATTAAAATATAAATATATGGATGTTATCAAAGTTTTTTTATTCTATTTTTAATTAATTTTTTAATATTTTAAGCACATTTTAAAGCAATATATTTTGTTGTCGAAGTAAAACTCAAATTGTTTACTATGTTGTTACTAATATTTCATACTGCCTCTTTTTTTTGTGGAAGATCAATTTTTTTTTCCATGTCGATTATGCTTCAGTTGTAGGAATGCCTTTAATAAATTTTTCGATATTTTGTTGTATTTAAAATTAATTTTTATGTTCAGAATCAGGGAATAGCGGAAAATTTTTTGTGCCACCAGTTTAAATTTTGCTGCTTTTTCCTTGATATAATAGGATATGAAAAATTGAAGACAGAAAATGGGAGAAGTGTAAAGCAGAATGAAGTAAATGTGTAAGGCTCTTGAAAGGATGTCTGGCAAAATTTGACCTTAAACACATTTTTTTTGAGGAAAGTTTTAGCAATGATTAATCCCGGTGAACCAGTGATTAGAGTCACATATATTCCAGCTCTGAAAAATTAATCCTCAGTTGATTTTAAATTAGTTTGTTGCGGCTATTGGCTTCCCAGTGTATTGTAAAAATATATTTTGCGATTATAATAAATAATGATGAATGCAAATCAAAGACCGATGTAGAAGAAGAGAAAAATGGATATCAAACTATTTTGCATTCATTGACTAATTAGACTCCAGTTCTTGGAATTCATTTTAGTTTCTAGAAATCAATTCAATTTTTTTATGAAATGAAATATTTTTAAAATTCTCCTTTTGTTATTATTTCCCTTATTTACAAAAGGCAACCCATTACTTTTTTATTCGCCTTTTACTAAGCATTATAAGTTAAGTATTTAAATTCAAATCTATGGTAAATTTCCTATGTTACAAAATTCTAATGGTGATGATATAAAAAATGAATTTATTATATCATCACCATAGAGTTTAACTCAAAACTGCTTCATTTTAATCATGTTGTTTAGATACATTTGTAAAATGAAAAAGTTCTTTATTAAAGTGTTTTCAATTTACATATAAAAATATTTGATTAATGAATAAAGGCAATAAAAACATCAATAAGTGAAAGGAAAAATAATATTTTAAGAGCAATATTTTTATTTAAATTATAAAAACATTTGAGAATATTATCTTTAAATGTTAATATATTTTTAAATGCTTTCAATATAATAGTTATTTCTTTAAATACATTTTTTGATATAAATACCTATATTTAATTGAAATGAAAAATAAGTTTCAAATCTTTTATTTTCTATTTTCATGGCAATATTTACCTGCATGGCAAAGAATGGGAAAGAAATCTTAAATGGGAAAAGTAAAATGAATTGAAAGAAAATTTTAATAAAAAAGTCTTTCCAGAGGCAAAAACTAATCTGTAAAATTACGAAAGCGATTTACGTAAAAATTAATTCCAATCCTTTTAAGAAATTCTATGGTTTGATAGGGATTTTTTTTTATGTTACAAGCTAAGAATAAAAATGACACATAAAAAAAAGATACCTTTACGAATAATGGAATTCGAATTTATTTATTACTATTTCTTTCTGGGTCACTGATAACTAATTTCGTAAAAATAAACTAAAAAAAAATGCAATAAAGTAACTTTTTAAGGTATGGTTTGCTAATAAATCGTTAATAAGTATGGTATATTCCATTTCCTGTTTTTCTCAAACATAAAGCAGCTTCTAATACTGATGCTCCACTGTTTTTGCGTCTTTCATTACATTAATACAATGTTAATTAATTTCTATCCTGATTTTTTAGTCAGAAGCAAAGAGAAAATTTGTTAGAATAAAATGATTTTTAATTGCAAATAACGAGCATATTTGTTGAAAATGAGACTTTTTTTCCAAACTAATTGTATATAATTTTGCACACATAAATCATTCTAATGCCTTTTTGCGTTTTTATTTCATTTTTTTTCTTCCATACTATATGAATAAATGGGTTCCTGTGGTAACAGAGAATTAAAAAAAAAATCCTGCTTCCAAATTAATTAAAGTCTGAATTATTTTCAGTTGAGAAAATTCGATTTTAAATTGCAATGCGGATTTTTTCCCAGTGCAAGTAAATATAAAAAAATAACAAATGTACGCCCTAATGAATATTTCTGCGTATTAAAGTAAGATAATATTACAATTTACAAAAAAAATTTCTTTTGTATTTTGAAATGAATTTTTTCTTCTGTATAGGAAAATTTTAATTTTATTTTGAAATTGAAAAAATGTGTCCTCAGAGAAACATGTGGAGATAAGATGAAAAGCAAAGTGAAAATAGGGAACTGAAAAAACTGCATGGATATATCTAGAAAAACGACCTCTCAACCAACACTTCGAGAAAAATCTCTGCATTAAAAGTAGGACATTTTGATGAATTTTTAAATGCTTTTTTTAATACATTTTCGCCTTAATTCTATTTTTAAAAAATTCACTAATTCTTCTTAGATATTAATTTGGTTCAACTTTAACTCTTTTCTCTTTATTTAATGACATGACATTAAAATGCGTCTTGGGCTAATGGCTGTTATTCAAAAATAGAAAACACCATTCTTTAAATTCATTTTGGGAATATTTACAATTTTAGGACGCTCATTAGAGAAGATTTAATTCCACCATACTCTTAGCACGAGAATAAAACAAACGTGAATAAAATTTCCTGTCAGTCAAAAACAACACAGTTCCAACTTATCGAGAATGAAGTAGATTTGGTTGATTTACTTCTACAGTATTTTTAGTTCGTTAGTAAGAAACCTCTGTATCAATTTTAAATAAAACCCGTTCAATACATAGGATGCATAAAAAAATCGTTAATGCAAATCATTTTTTGTTGCCATTCCAGAAACTCTAAATTGAACAAAGGCAAAGATAACGGAATACATAAATTTACAGCATTACTTTCCACCCATGTTTTTCTTTTCATATTAAACATTTTAAAAAGTAACTTTATTCTGATTACATCTGAATCGGTAATAGTAATATAAAAAAAATGTTTAGAATGCAAAATTACTGTATTTTTGATAAGATTTTCTACATCCCGCTTTAACATATTCATGAACTCTGAGGGATATGAACATCATATACTATTCATATCTGAAAGAAGGCAATAAAAAATATATCTGCCAATAAATATAACTATAAATTGAAACTAAAAAAACCAGGCTAATTTAACTGAGGAGACTCTTAAAATTCTAATTCGCTGAAAACGTATTTTGTGGCAACAAGATTTTATTAAGGATTATAAAAAGAAACTAGAACGTAGTGAAATTTCTTTGAAACTCATAAAGAATTTAGTCTTCGAATAAAAATAGAAACTTAAATTCAGAATATAAGTCAAAGAAACATGGCCATATAGCTTCGAAACATTCTTCTTTTCAGCAAATATCGAAGTAAAGTCATTTGCCTTTTTATTTTTCTTTATGTTTTGAATAGTTAAGGCGACACGGTACTCAAAAAATCCTTAAAAAATCAATTTTTTATTGGTTTATATGATAAAATGAGTCTTTCTAAATGTGCCTACGAAACTTAAAAACTGTATTTTTAATTTTTATGAAGTTATGAAGAATTTTTCTTGCATGACAAGAGAGTGAACAATGTTGCCACGCCCACTTTTCAGAATCAAACACCTGTAAAAGAAGCTCATTTGGCAGAAATATTCTCAATTTTCCAAAGGCTTGCATCAATTGAGCTATTAGAGTGATGTATTTGGTGCATGACACAAAACTCCAATGAAACTCTCAACAGTGTCTTTCGGAGTAAATGCTTTAAAGTTACAGCTGCATCGATGAAGCAGTACAGCAGAAATAGCAAGCAGAAATATACATTTAATCAATTTTGATATGCATATTAATTTTTTTTAAATTTTTCTGATAAAGATTTGTGAAGTTTTGATCTTTCGTTAGTTTTTCTTTATATTTTATATAAAAATATAATATTTTGTTTCAATAAATTTTTACATTTTTTAACTTTAAACAATTTACAATAACTTGAATCGTATTTTATAAAAGTTACAGGCAAATTGGATAGATTTTATATTTTGATTTAGATGAATCAAAATTTTAAATGCATTTTTTTCTATGTTGTGTTTTCGAAACATTGTGTGCAACATTTGAAAAGCCTAGAGCTTTCTTAAAAATGGAGGTAAGGATGCGAAATTTTTTGTTAATGTTCAGAAATATGTGTTTTATAAAACATAGTATGGAACTAGCTTTTAGGTGTGTAATTATTTTTTTAAAAAAAGTCCAAAGTCTAAATTATAAAAAATTAAATATTGCTGATAGGAGGAAATCCATACTAAGTTTTATGTAGTATATTAATAACCTGGAAGAAATGGAGAAAAATCTTCATATTTAAAAATTTTAGGGTTTTAAAAAAACTCAAATTTTTTTAAAAAAGTAATATGTTTAAAATTTTTTTTTCACTATATAAAACCATTCGAACTACAAGTATATTAAACCTATTAATATCAAACTTTTCAGCGCTCTGAGAATGCAAATCCTATTTCTTGCTGAAATCTGAAATTATCGGTTTAAGAATCGATAATCATGCTTAAAGTTATTGATCGAAGGAATTCTTTACACTTCTCCTTTATACCTCTTAAAAAGGTTTAGGTACTAGATATCACACTGCAATGGAAGAAGGTCCTACAGTTTCTCGAATTTTTTTCTTGTGCTTACAAGAAAATCAAAAACAATTTATAAAAGTCATTGTGTTTAAAAGATTGAATTTCAGAAAGCAAAGATTCTCTCTAACGCCTGTTTACTGAGGCTCAAAAGAATAAATTTCACATTAGAAAAGAATAAATAGTTGACGGTTTTGGCAGCGCAAAAACGACTTTATATGAATATTCCGAAGAGCGGACGAACAAACGATACTGTGGGGGTATTAAAATGTTCCTGAAATACGTTTTTTATTTTATTTTTGAAAAATGTTGCATCATATATTCTATGTATTTTCTAGCGGATGGTAAAGTTTCTTTGTAGTGGAATGTTTCTAGGAGATGAAAAGAGGGAATCTACATTTCATATTATGCAGTTCAGATGGAGTTTGATGTTTTATAGGTATATCATTGTTGCTTATTCAGAAATGCTGAAATGGAAGTGAATACAAAGACAAAATCATTTCAAAGTCTTTAGCTCAAGCTTTGACTTTTTACTCAAGCTTCTTCCATTTTCACTATTCTGTCTTTAAAAATTGACTGGTTTTCGTGTTGATCATTTGGTAAGAAACGCGTTCATGTAAATTCTTTTATTTCAGTTTTAAAAAATAAATTTCCACACATGAAGAAAAGTATAATAACTGGGGTTGCATTCAAGTTGTATTTGGAGTCCGTTCTAAAATAAAAAAAAAATACTAATGTAGTTACTACTATCCGCTTAAAACTTTTTAAAAATTACCATAAAATTATTGCTATAATTATTAATGACTAGCATCACTCTAAAAATACTTAGACTAACAATTATTGAACTTAAATTTCAGTTTAATAAGTCATAATATAATTTATCTTATCACTATATTTATTATGTTTGCTTTTTAAATCATTATTTCTCGCAAATTACAGAAGAATAAAAAATTTTAATGTTTACTTTTCAACTGAGTCTAAATTAAAAACTTATGTCTAAATTAACTGATGTCATCACTGATGTCTAAATTAAAAACTCTAAAACAGTGTTCAGCAGCCTCTTTTAAGCGCATGAAGAAAATAACTTATTTGCAGAAGACCGTTACACTTTTCCATACTCTTATATGGATTTTTTTTGTGGACACAAAATTTATGTGTAAAAAGTTTAGTTAGTACTTTTGTGATAATTTAATAAAGACCATTGAGATATTGGATTAATCATTAAATAAAAATGAATTTTTAACGTGAAATTTTAAATTCTGAGAGAAAAAGCTTTTTATTTATGATTTCTTAGATAATATTGTGAATCATTTAATTCTTTAGGTTTAATTCATTTTTAATGCAAATCAATTCATTCTCCTATAATTGTTGATTACTGAATTTTCGTTTAAAAAGTAACAGATTTTATAAAGCAAATTTTAATGTCTGAAATAACTCATAGAAGAGTATTGGATTTTCAAAAGATTTGTCTGTCCTTTAAACTACTTAAAATCGAATTACATTTCAAGCATTTATTAATTTTAATTTTGAAAATAAATTTCTGGTTCATATAAGTGTAAAATGAGGTCGAATTCATTGAAGTGAGGAAATTTCTATTACTGAAAATATTTCATAATGAATAAAATTTCATATATTTAAATGATGCGAATTTATTTTCATTAATATATTTCGAATCTGGGAATTTTAATTAATTATAAAGAGATGTTCTTTATCTAAGAACCTACGTATTAAAAACAGGATTTTCCATACAAGTTATTAAAATATTAATCAGAGGGTTCTTTTCTTAATGCCTCTTACAAATATTTATTTTATAGGTAATCATGTTAAAACCTTTATAGATAATGAATTTAAACAAAACCATTTTAAGCAGCTGTTGGCAACACAGAACGTCATAAATAAATGATTTATTGTCAATTAATATTAAGCACACAAATTTATTGCCAAAAGGATTTATATCATGTGAAGTATTTAAATCATTTATAAAGTCAATTGAATCATGAGAAATGAGGTTCAACTAACAGAAGAGTGTTTTAGAAAAGAGAAAATGATATATGACTTGTTATGCAAAATCTCTCTAAAATTTTAGTCTGCAATTAAAGTCAAGAATATTATTTCCGGCTTCATAGAATTATAATTCTTAAGTTCTTTCAAAACAAGTTTCTGAATTTGGTTTAAATATTTGTTTAAGATGTCATAAAGATTCCCTTGTTGTTGCAGCAATAATACTTGCTATTAATCAGATATAATGACATATTGTTATTTTGACAATTAAATGACATACTGCTGAAATCATAAAGTATTTGGAACATTTTATTTGCCATACATATCCACACTAGAAATCATTTCCATCACATTTGTTCCGATTTATAGAAATATATGGAATCACTTGATGTTTGATTTCATATTATTGTTTGAAAATAAATTTGTTCTTAATGAGATGAGAATTTTGTACTTAAAAGATTTGTTAAAAGGATGAATGTTATTGAGAATAGAGCATCAGTTGAATTTTATTTTATTAATGAAATTTCTACAATAAAATTTCTTGCAATGTTGTACAAAACCCCTTCAAAGTTAATGTTTTTTGAAAAAGGATAAAAAAAATGATTGAAGCATAATGTTTAAAGGAGGTAGGTCAGGACTGACAGGCTGCTATCAGCGGGCAATGATTTATGTGTTTAAATCAGAAGTTTCTTTCTCTCAAGGCAATGTCTCTTCGAAGGCAGGTGCGTGTGTCGCTCGTGGTGGCCTTTTATTATGTCTGCTGCGGCAGAATACGTTGTATTTACATATGTTACGTCTCAAATTTCTATTCATTTAGTGATGAGGAACACATTTGCTGGAGTAGCTTTTACGTATAGTTAGTTCTACCACAACCCTTCCGCATCATTCAGAAGGTACAAGTCCACCATTTCTGCATTCATAATTGCTGCATGCTCTCATGGCAAACGGAACTTTAAATAAAAAGCACCGCGTTCCAACAAAAGCACTGGCAAACAACACTTTCAATCATATAAAGTCAGCAATTTTTTAAAGATCATGTAAGGAAAAAAGAAAAGGAATTTGGATTAGGAAATAAGAGAAAATGTGAGAATAAAGTAAAGAATATGTGAGAATAAAGTATGTGTTAATTTAAGATAAAAAATAGGAAATTAATCAAAATATAAATTAAATTAAGAGATATCATTACATATGTGTGTGTGTGTGTGTGTAAAAACTTATTAAAATCTTACAAGTATTAGGGAAAAAATATTTGTCTAAATTATCAAACTTGCTTGGAAATGAGTCTTTCCAAAATTCTTTATAAATATTTTGTATTTTCATTACATTGATAATTAAACATGTATTGAGTTTAAAGTAATAAATCATAAATTTAATAACATTCCCTACCTACATTATGTAGAGCAAAATTGCTATAAATAAAAGAAAGAAAGATTCAGCGCAGAATTCAACTTTAAAAATGACAGAATTTCATTATTTAATGAAAAATACGGTTTTCTATAGTATAAAACTGACGGTAGCAATTTCACATTTTCTCTTAAAACTTTAATTTCAAAATAAATTAATGAATTGAAAAACAATTTTTTTTAATGATTATCAGCTTCTTGACGCATTACTAATAAATTGATGTAATATAAATACAGTAAACAGCTTTTTATGTTTCGAAACATGCGTAAATGCGAAATTTTAATGATCCAGCTGTAAATCGTTACACATAATTAAAAAAAGAAGCAATGGACCGTAATTGCATAATAAAAACAAGTTTATAGCGTAATATTTCCGAAATACAATTATTTAAATAATGCATGACTTTGCATTTATACATCGTAATGATACGATCATGTAAAAATTTTGAAAATAATTCTGTTCTTGCACCATAAAATTTAGAGCAATGATTCTGCTTTTTCAGACGAAACATTTGTCTGGTTATGCAGTTCTACATGCTAAATGGATAAAAGAAAAACGTTAAAGAATATGCATTTGTTTCCTAATTGAAATTTTATTTTAAACGAGCAAAGATAAAGATATCTAGATAAGCATTTTCTTTGTAAACTGCAGATTAATTTAAACTTATGGAATAATCCAGACAAGCTTCAAGAAAGAGAATTATCTGCCATGCTTTATGGCTAGTAAAGATTTTAATTGCTTTTAATGCAATTAGGAAGAGTTCTACAAATGTAGGAGGGAGAGGGATTTTGAGAAATGCTCTGAATTTTTTATGTGGAAATAAATAATACTTTAAGAAGAAGAGGAAAGGAAAATATTTGCTGTTAGGAATGAAGAAAAGGTTTAAGGGAAATGTTTTAAGAGCTAGGGAATGTATTGTTACGAATCCATAATGTTGCTTCCCAGCATAGTTGGTTCCATCATTGGAAAGAATGTTTTACAGTCATCTCTATGGGACAGAGTCTGGGCGTCGTGTCGGGGGTCCCGGAGCTTGGCGACAAACTTGGCGACCATTTGGCGACTTAGCGACCATTTTGGCGACTTTGGCGCCAAAATAGATAATACCCGAAACTTCGAGAATTTTCCCGATCCGCCCAGTAGGAACCGAGATACGCCTAGAACGTTCCTGATTGGTTGAGAGGCTTCTAGCCCTGCCTCCTGAGACCTATAAAAGGGGCTGCAGCTGCCAGAGAAGTCAAGTCAGTAATCCGAGTCAGAGTCAGAGAAGTAGAAGACGGAGTAGTCGGAAGCGATTGAGTCAAGCTCGTGCTGAACTGAGCTGTGCGCTACTGTCTGCAGTAGATTCTGGTTGTATGCTGCTGTGTATGCTGTTGTATGCTACACGTCTCGGGTGAAGATAATCGTCTTCTGTGCTGTATATAATTGTCGCTTTTGTGCTGTCCTGTGTGTCTTCGTGTAAATAAACGTCGTTGTTTCTTTTTCCATTGCCGTCTGATTATTGAGCGTTCTCCACACCATATAATTTCCACTATCCAAACGAACCCCGTCAAAATTTCGTAACAGTATATATTACAGCTAAAGTGCAGAAAGCAGTTAATTTGCAAATTAGCTAGGTAATCTGCCCATTAACGGCTTTTGAGCTTTAACGGTAACAGATGAATGAAGAAGAAAGTGAAATTTTCCTTCCTTTTTGTTATTTGTTATGCCACTTGAAATTTTACCCTTCAAATCGAAGATCTAATTTTAGAGGTTTTAATTCATTTTTAAGGAAGAGATGCGGTAACTGTTTGTTGAAGTATATTAAAAGAAGTATAAAAAAAGATTTACTCTCGCTTTAACAGGCTTGAAATCAATACCGAATAAGGGACCTTTCTAATTTTTATTGCTGTTTATAAAAAAATATCAAAAAAAATTATTACATAAAAAAACTGTAATTATTTTGCTTTATTGACGATTGCATCATTTAAAATTAATTATTTATCAATTTCTTGATTCGTTTAAATTCATTTTATTGTAATCGACGTCAATTGTTTTTTTATATATTAAATAAATACTGTATCCTCTCCTTACCTTTTAGATATATTTTAGAATAATTAAGCGAACAGTTTTAATATTTGGAAGTGGTGAATCGAGAATTTGAGCCGTTATTCAAACCTCTGGAACTCCACAGAGAGTTCGAAAATGCGGAAAAATATCGGAAAATCCGATCTATTTAATCGAATTGGATTCAATCTCAATTACAGAAACAAGGGAAATAACAGTTTCAGAGATAAATATTTCCAAATTTGATGGTGAAATGAATCAACTATTTTCATCTCGGAACTCGTTCGAAACCGCAATATATAACAAACGTTCTTCACATAATTTCGGTAAATTTACATATTTGCGAGATTTATTGGGATCCGCTGCTTAGGTGACAGTGGAAGGATACTCTAACACTGCTGAAAATTATGAAACACCTGTGCAAGTTTTATAGGATGCAAAAATAAATTCACATTTACAGTAGGTGTAAAGTGCTAACTTTTTAAAACATTCATCTAACATTAGGGTATTAAGGCACTTTTATGGTATGTGTCAAACACAAATCAGCAATCCCAAGTTATTAGGCCTCTTTTTAAAAGTTCCGATCATTTTGCAGTATCTATTAATCTTAAATTACTTGCTATACGATTTGGTTTTTGAATACAAAAAAGAAACTAATACCTCCGAGTATAAGTAGGACAATTACTACAATTCAACCTGAGAAAGAATTAAACCTTCGCTCACAGGACAATGTATCCTCTCACAAAATAAAAAAATCTTCAAATGAAGCGAAATCGTTCGTTTCGCGGATTCCGAGATAGAACAGAGCCATAAAAATGAAGAAAACACTTTCTTGGACTCCGTACTACAGTCCGATAGCAGCAGAATGAAATTTGATCTCGGTTTGATAAGAACCCCATCTCGGCGAATGCCCACAACTGGGAATTGGGAGGTTAGTGAACCGTTTTCTGTGGCCACATCGAACTGAAAAATACCCCGGAGTAGGGAAAAAATAACTGAACTAAAGAAAAGTTGTTTGTTTCAGATGTTTAAAGATTTGTTGCCATGACTGTGGAACTCAATTGAATCTTTTCTTTCTCTTCAATCGTTTTCCGAAGAAAACAGAAGAACAACTCACTGTAATTCCAATATCTTTCTGATTCTTAATAGCATTCAGTTTGAATTTTTAAATAAATTACCATATATATCAGGTCTTGAAGTTATGAAAGAAGAAATGTGCCACGTTACTCACATAAACAGTTAAAAATTATTTGCTTCTAATTAATGCAAGTTTCAATGCCTCAAATGTTCAAAATATTTAATTCAAATGTTAACATAAATGCTTCATAAGTATAGTGTCATATGTCCCTGCAGGTTTCGTGTAATTTGGTTATAGATTTCGTACTTGTCATGAACAAAAGACTTGTAAAGATTCAAGGAAAAAATATGCTTTATATGTTCCCGAATATGTGCCCTGAAATTATAAAAATGTATGTAAATATTGTAGGCAACAAACTATTGACTCATTATATATTTTTTCGTCCTTTTACGAACTGTTTTCTAAAGGTCCTCATATCAAAACTTTAATATGCGAGTTTAAGCACATTTTTTTTACATGATTGAAATTCAAAGCTAAGTTGCCCAGTTGTTCCGGAGAAATTTGAAAGATAAACATGTTATTCCAAAAGTGTCCTGATCATATAATGTCAAAGTGTCAGTGATAGCATTCAATAAGGTTTGCAAAGAATAATAATTTTTCTGAGAGTATAATTTCGAAACAATTTTATAAAACTACGAAAATATTTAATTTAAATTAGTCAGACCAAAATTACTGCTTTGTACTCGGATATCTCATTTCATGTACTATAGAAGACGATGCACTATTTTGATTATTTATGTTTAAAAAAATTTTGATTGTTAAAAATATCTACAGCATTGTAAGAAGATACAGTTTAATTTTACGGGAAACTCAACTTAAAACAATAATATATATTTATTTTTCGGAGTAGAAAACAAGATAAATAATTATGCATCGAATAACTTTTCCGAGTGCAAAAGTTAAAATTAATTTTTTAAATTTATATTATCAGGATTCTTATCAAAATTTTGCCTTGTTCCAATTTCTTGCAAACAGTCCATCGATTTTTGAGCTCCTTCAGTGACAAATATCTAAGCTGAAACAATTCTTGATGAAAAACAGACAGCAAATATTTCCTTTTTTATATCAAGTGATAAATTTCACTAGATTATTTGCCACCCTGACTCCTGAAATTTCCATTCTAAGAGATTTTTTTCAGATTTATCTACAGATATGGATTTTCCAGATATCAATATGGAGTGCCACTCAGATACAAACACTTACTACAAAGCAAGAGTAGAATGAATTGGAAGAGAGGACGCGTTGTCGCAGATCCGAATGTTAAAAATGATTAATGATTCCCTTCGTGAGTAGAATTTTTTTTAAAAATTTGAAAATGTTCTCTTGCAATTAAATCTAAGTGAAATGTGATGATACTACGGAATCATGAACCTGTATATAAAACAGATTAATTATCTCTTTATTAGGAAAGTTGTGTAGAAATGATTTCTTTGTTCTCTTCTTAGAAAGGTCTTCAATACATTTATAAATAACCACTTTTAAAAAGTGACAGTAGATACATGAGCAGTTTATTTTGAAAGTGGATCAAGTCCATTTTTGAAAAAAATGGTGATAATGGCAGTTATTGATAAAACTTGTTATGATCTTTTTATAAGTGAAAAATTTATAGTAAAAAAAATATTTAGATTCTAGTATTTTGGAGATGGAAGTTTTAGCTCTTAACAGTATTGAAAATCTGTTTATTTTGAAAGTGGTGCAAGCCCATCTCAGATTGAAATCATATTTGATCGAATATATGATGGCAAAATTTAGCTCCGGTTGCTGTATGGTGAAGAAAATGTGGCCGTTTGACATCATGTCTGAAATCTAAGGTGTTTCTATCTATCTGTCTTTGATACTGAAAATCGGTGGTTGTAAAGTATTTCATAAACAAAAAGTATATCTTAATTTTGTGTTTAGATAATAATATGTTTATTGTTCAGTCCAGTGACAATGAAATAAATATCACTGATCACAAATTTTTATTATCAGGACATTCATTTTTACCGAACGATCGTGATATTGGATTGGTAGAAATGGCAATCCGGAAATACAGTTCCTTGTATATCCCCCAGTATTACTATAAAGTAATACGGAAATAGTCGAAAATATAATAAGTTTTTAGTACATAAAATTAAACATGGAAATTTATTTTCAACCCATCCTCTGGAAAAAGCGGTTTTAAAAAGAAAGAAAAATACCGATGGTGAAACCGTGAATTGATTAACTATATGCTGGATCAGATTTACAAGGGATGCCCCATACAAAAGGTTCAACAAAACTTCCATAGAACGAGATTTTGAATTTAAAATGATCTATTTGTCAACACAACGAGGAAAGTAAATAATTCCAAGTAATTTCAGAAATAAAAAATTATCTTTTATGTAAGAAAAAAAGGAGATTTATTACATCTGAAAAATATATGATGGATTTATTACCATATATACCTCCCGTTCATCATGAATTTTTTAAAATGTTAAATCTTGAATAAAATTCAATTTGATTATACCTACGTATAAACTAAAATATATAATTTCTTTAAAATTCTTTGAAATTTATAAAAATTTGAATAGTATTTTGTTTTTATTCTTAAAAAAAGGCTGGTGCAACTGAAATATCATTTCCCAATTAAATGAATGATTGCAATAATTCTTTAATTTTGAAAGTGTGACAAGTTAATTCAGTTATAATGGCAGCCCCTTTTTTTTAGTCAGCACTGTAAACACTATTGGATTATAAACCTACATTATCTGGTGCCACAAAACACAAAAAATATATATATTAATACTTACCAATATTTTTAAATTTATTGAAACGCAAACCTTTAAATATCTCTCAATAACAAAAAATGTACTTGTCCCCATTTTCAAATTAAATGGCTCATATAATGAACATGAGATGTGAGCTGTCAACAATTAAAAATTTAATTTACCGTGCAGGCATAAAAAAAGGCATTATGGAAACTTCTTTTTTCGAAGTTTCTCTTAACTGTTATATCTGATTCGTTGACATCGAAAAACTATTTATTTCAGAAATTTCTTTCTTTCGAAAGGGAATTTCGAAGGGATTAAAGATTTGAAATCTCATTTTAGGGGTGATTTAAATTATTGGATGAATGTAAGCGGCATGGCAATAAACTATTATTCAAATAAAGGGAACATCAAAATTAATTTTGACATTGGAATATCGTGAATTTGCATTCACCATTTTTCAACGTTCAATTTATTGTTATTCCTTTTATTAGTGATGCGTGAGTTTTTTATTTGAATAGACATATTTGTGTATTATTTAAAGCAGAAAGTAGTGTTTATGTATGAGAAAAAAGTAGAATGTTATATAAGGAAGATTTCTAATATTTCATGAATTATTTTTATCTTTTCCATAGTGTATGAAATTTATTAAAATTTCATAAAAAACATTTTTTTTCAAATATCAATAGAAGATTAATATCTTTATAACACAAAAAAAATTCTTTAAACTTAAATAATCTTTACAAATGTGTTGTTTTGAACTTCAGCTCACGAAGCGATTGTATTTGAAGTAGATTTGTGTGCTCTGGGATAATTGAAGTATACAAAAGAACTCAAAAATAATGTTGAAAATAATATAATGTACAAAATATAATGCAATGCCTAATTATGTTTAGCAAGCAAAAACATTTCATACACATTAGAAGCGCAATGCAATATAATTGAAACAATGTCTTGTGTCTTTTCTTTGATAAATATAAGGAACCTTCATCAGATTTGTATTTTACAGCTGGATCAGTCGTCGGAGAAAGCATGGGCATTTTTTAGCACATAAGAAAAGCATTTTCGCTATTAAAATGTTCCTTAACAAGGGCGAAATCGGGGAAAACGATCTCGACAACTTTGGTACATAATATTGACAAAAAAATTATACATACACCATTTCAAAAGATTTTGAGAATGTTGAGATTTTGGCGAATGTTTACCTTTAAGATCTTCCTGAACCCGAAAAATACATTTCTAGAATTATGTCTGCCAGTCTTACCGGCCAATGTTTGTCTGTGAAAAAGAAGGACTTAAATATACATGCTTTGAACGTGATGAATGAAATTTAACATGTGGTCTTCACATCAAATTTATAGATTTCTATAAATTTTGTACGGAATCCATTCTGAGGATGTTTGTCTGTCTGAGTGCTCGAGTATAAGTGAATGCGATAGCCATTAAACGTAAAGAGCTACATAGATGGCATTTTGTTTTGCAAATTTATTTAACATCTAAAGTAAATGTATCGAAATTTGAAGCAAATCCGCCAAAGATTGATCGCCAAAGATTGATAGATAATAACTCCATTCAACTCAAAAGTTTCAACTCCGGATCAATATTTTTTTCCAATCAGTCCAAGTAACTTTTAACCCATTTTTACAATACTAAGAAGCACAAAATTCTCATTAGCTGAACTCTAAAAATTAAAATCTGAGCACTCACAGCGTTTAGATCATGCTTTAGGTCAACATTTTTATATGATTATAAGAGGACAACATCTTTAATAAATGTATATTGGATGCGAATGTGGGTTTCCAGGTCTATACGAAATCAAAAATATTTCCGTAAAGAAATGAACGCAACCAAAAATATTTTCTTGCAAACTGGTATTTTGTTGAGAGTGAATTGCATCTTGTTTTATTATCATTTACTTGAGCTTTGATTCATTTTGCAATAGTTGGAATTCTATCTTTAGTATCAATTGGTATTAAGACGTTTACATATGCTATTACGTCCATTACTAAATAAATTAATTATTAAGTATAAGATACCAAAGAACCTTTTAAATTGTTTTTCAAGTTTAAATTTAATATCAAACATGGCAATATCAATTTAGCAGTTTCATATGTCCCCCACGTCCAAATAAGTTTTCAAGTTCTTGGGTGCACTCAAAGCAGTCTTCGAATGTATGAGCCAAATTCCGGAACATGTCATTAAAGCCAAATTCCGGAACATGTCATTATGAGCCAAATTCCGGAACATGTCATTATGAGCCAAATTCCGGAACATGTCATTATGAGCCAAATTCCGGAACATGTCATTATGAGCCAAATTCCGGAACATGTCATTATGAGCCAAATTCCGGAACATGTCATTATGAGCCAAATTCCGGAACATGTCATTATGAGCCAAATTCCGGAACATGTCATTATGAGCCAAATTCCGGAACATGTCATTATGAGCCAAATTCCGGAAC
>JAPMOR010048501.1:0-10091 GCA_026543865.1 Argiope aurantia | reverse complement strand
TGTTGTATATTATATTATATTATATTATATTATATATATGATGATATCTCTTAATTTAATTTAATTCCGAATTCATCACCTGACTTTTGTCTTGAATGTGACCATGCTATTTTATTCTAAAATTTTGCCTTATTTTCTGATCCAATCCCATTTTTTATTTAATTATTTTTAAGATACACTCTAAAATAATGTCTTTGCACTTCCCACACACACTCTTGGCAAATGGATAAAATCCTTAAGTCCATAATATTTTTTCAAAGATACTCAAGATTATATTTCCTGAATCAACAGATGATAAAAAAAATCTCGAAAAGAATATTGCATTAAAATCGCTAAGTGAAAAACTAATCACACTTTAATCTTGCGACCTCGTACGAACAGACGCTTCCCGCCTCTGTTCCTAAGTACGAACTATGCCTTCCTGGAGTAAAATAAATTGAATTTCGAATTTTTCGGTTACTCATCTGCAGAATTTTGTTATACGCACACACGCACACACAGGAAACTCTGGTCACAATCCATTTCTTTAGTCATAAAAAAAGTCTCATTTCAACTGAAACAAAAAGCTTGGTTATTTTTAACTTCTACATTGTAGATAAAATTTGGAAGAAATTTCTAACAGTGGTGCATTTATTGTTATAGAAATGGTATTACCAGAGCTGCTGCTCTTCATTCGTAATCCAATGTACTTTCTGGGTAATAGTGTTACGGATTTCACCTCCACCGGGTTCGCTTGATAGTGGGTGTATAATGTGAGAACACAATCAGTAGGCGACAATAGAAAACAAACGACTTTTATTTACACGAAAACACTAATACAAAGACGACGAGCACACGGACGACAATTATTTACAGCCGAGACGAACACAAGATAGCACACAGTAGCACACTACGGCACACAATAGTCCACAAATAGTATTCGACCACAGCACACAAAGCGGCCAGACAGAATCCAGCAAGAGAGGGGATACTCGGAGCTTCGCTCTACTGTCACTCCGAAACTTCTCGCTGTCTCTTCTCGCTTTAGCTGCCGTTTCACTGCTTCTCACAACTGGCTACTACAAAAAAGATACGATGCTGCCTCCAACAGTATTCGATGCTCACATCTCAGCTCAGCTCTCGCTCCGCACAACTATGGCACTCCGCCGTTTCTTCGCTATCCTCTCGAAGACTCGTTACTTGTAGGAGATTCCGAGTGCAATTCACGACGACCACTGTCGACGACACACAGCTTGAGAGTGTCGACCTTTTATAGTTCCCAGGAGGCGGGGCTAGAAGCTTCTGGACCAATCAGGCGTATCTCGGTTCCTAATGGACAAAATTCTCGAAGTTTTGAGCATTATCCATTTTGCCTCCAAAGTCGCCAAATTCGTGCCAAATGGTCACCAAGTTTGATCTCAGAACTTGGCGAAAAAATGGTTATTGCTAGAAACTTTGAGAATTTTAATGATCCATCCAATAGGAACTGAGATACGCCCAGAACCTTCTCGCTCCGCCTCCCGGGAACTATAAAAGGCCAGCAATCTCAAGTTGTGGGGAGTCGTAGACAAGCAAAGACTCTTCGAGAGAATAGCGAAGCAACGGCGGAGTGCCAGTGTCGTGTGGAGCCCAAGCTATTGCTGAACTGGGTTGTGTGACGAGTCCTGCTGTCTATTGTGGAAGCATCAATAAGTTGTGTGTGGAGTAGATAGTCTTGTGGTAGTGAGTCGGCAGTTGGTTACGGCTGAAGCGAGGAGACAATGAGAACTTCAACCGTTTGGAGAGACCATAGAGCGAATTGTCCCTCTCCTGCTGGATTCTACCTGGCCGCTTTGTGTGCTGTGGTTGATTACTACTTGTGGACTTTTGTTTGCTGTAGTGTGCTGTCCTGTGTGTGCGTCTCGGCTGTATAAAGCTGGCGTTTTTGTATTCGTCGTCTGTGTCTTTTTGTTTAATAAACCTCGTCGTTGCTTTCTACTAAAGGACTGTTTATTTCAGCATCTACCATCAAATCTAGAAAAGAACCCCTACGGAAGAGTAGTAAATCCATGACAGCTTGTTCTCTACCTTTACTCCAAATTTGTACCATGAATATATATTATATATATATATATATATATATAAGCGTTATTTTGTTTGAAGCAGAATTCTGTTGAATGCAGTTTCGAAGACAGACAGACTCATTAAAGTTTGAAAGTTTGCTTTATTTTCTTCCCCAGGAGGCAGGCAGACATGTTTATGTACAAGCGGCGTGGACAAGCACATCCGCTCACAGCAACAGATTAGTCAAGAAGTTGCGCAAAAACAAATTATTCGTGTCTCATATATTCTGATGTTTTTATAGGGATTCCCATGGCATGTCAATCAAAAAGTAAGGAAAACGCAGCGGTCCCTTAACGCAGAGCGTGTGAAAGTGTTTGCGTTTAGCCGATTCAGCAATTTTATAAAGCTTCTCTTGAATTAATTAAGTGTAGAAAGTGGAATTGGAACAGGAAATAGGAAAATGAAATTACTATGGGCTAAATTAAGATAAAGCTTTGGAAATTAATTTGGATTAAATTAAGATTTTAAAATATCATTACACACACACATTATATATATATATATATATATATATATATATATTAGTTCTTATAAACATATAAAGCATATAAAACAAAGTGGAGCCATCAGTTAGTATTGTTAGCATTTAGTAGGTTAAATGCTGTTCTTTTAACTCTTAAATTCACAATCAAAATTTGGTGCGCAATTATACTATTGAATGCCGCTTGCAAAACATGCAATAAGTCAAAAGCAATACTTGAATCACCGTTTAATAATCTGACAATAATTTTATTATATTAACAGATAAAATGAAATGATTGAATCAGAGAAACTTATAAAAGCACAGAATTCAGGGAATTCTGTTAGAAGACAATTCATAACTGCATTTATTTACGAAAACAGAAGAGTTTCCTTGGCAATTAGATAGACATTTTAAACAGTCTTCAGCTGTCAGAAAAGAAAGGTTTAAAAAAATCCCCATTTCCGAACTGAGAATGAACTCTTAAGAAAATCACGCAGATCTCATTGAAACATCAGATGTTCGTCACGGCTTTTCTCAATAAAATAGATTCTTCAAATTGTAATTTGCATACGTTACTTATTCGTGTTGTGCAATTTATTTGCTATAGAAATAATTACTTCATTTATTTGTGCACATAAAGATAATTTTTTGATGATGCTATGTAAAATTACTAAATATTTCCTACAATTAATGCAAAAAATATGCAAGAAATCTTTGAAAGCATTTGAAATTATAAAAAAATATTTTAGTACATGAGGTTTGAATTCAATTTTTGTTTTAATGTAGAGTCATTAAGTTGAATAATTTCAATTAAGGCTTAATTTAAGGCTTAAAATATTTCCATTCCTGATAGAGATTGAAAAGTTTGAAAGAGTAATGCATGAATTACATATTCATTCTTTCTTCCTGTCCAAGAATCCTTAACTTCCGTTGATTTTTTCTTCTTTGCAATTTGAATAGTTTTATCTGCATTTTGTTAATATCTCTTGAAGAATATTCAAATTTATTGCTTTGCATATTACTTCTTTCCTGGAAGTTTACAAACAGAAACTTCCGGGATCTGAAAAGAAAGTGTTCTTATTTTTTTGTTTCATAAATTAAGTATTTTTTCGTTTTGTTATTTTGGAAATTCGTTTTCTTGTTATCCGTTATCATTCGCAAATATAAACTGAATAAAGATTCACGAAGGATGGAAAGAATTCTCGTTAATAAAACCCCAGGAATGAAAATGATTCGCCTCATTTTATTATAAATCAAATTTAAACAACGAGTTCATTTTAATTTAAATGAAATTCGCTGCATGCAACGGATGTTTCCTTACTTAAGATAATCAGAGTTTTTGAATTCCTGCGTGGTACATTTTGGACAACTCTTTTCAGAAAGGAGTGGGATTAGAGGAAAGTTACAACTAAGAAAAGAAGAGAAATCTGAGATTGAAGTGAAGTGATTATGATACCAAAAGTAAGCGGTATTTTTCTGCTATTTTCTATTAGTTGTAAAAATAAGAAAAGTGTGTCGGTCAAAAAAGTAAAATTGCGGAAAACTAAAATAAATTATGCCAGTAAATTGGCAGTCCTTTTCCTTTCAAAGAAAAAAAAAATGAACATTTCAAGTCCTTCCGCTATCTTCTTTCCTAATTTCATGAGGTTGGGGTCAAAAGGATCGGAAACGTCTGCCACACGTTTACGTTAAAAATAATCACCGCAACTTCTAAGAAATTGCATTTTGCATTTCCAAGAAAAAATTCAATATAGTCAGGCTTGAAACGTGACGCGGTCAAATGCTTACCATATATTAGCATGAAAAAGGAATTGGATGTATTACTTCACGTGTATTTAGCATCGAAACACTTATTTTCTTAGATTTTTGCTTTTGTAAATCTGGAATTGATATTTTTGTTTGACTGGAATTTTGCATCATGTACACCTAAAGATTCAGAATATTGTTGCCTGATCATCTCAATCTTTTGCTTTCTAAATCAACATCTGGAAGAAATAGCATTTCAAAGGCAGTTTTTTTTTCGCAAAGTGAATGCCGCATTCTGGAAAAAAGAAAATGAAATCCTCTCGCTTGTCATGCTCATGAAAGGGAGTTCATGCGCAATTTGATTTGTCTTAACTTAGAAATTGATTTTTCAAATTTCATTTTGTGATTCTCAATGGATTATATGCTTTAGTGTATAATAATTATAGAACTGATATTTAAAATTGCGAGAAATGTCCATTATTCACTATCATAGGATTCAAATTTTCAGTTTGTATTATTAACTCATATAAAATACATGTTTATCCGATCATTACCTCCAATATGCTGTAAAATTATTTATACCACATTAAAAATGCGAGTAACACACAGATTTAGGAAATTTTGCACCTGTTTCCGTTATTGCACCAGCCGCCCCATTGGAAGTTATTTTAGGGTTGATTTAAAGCGAATTTCAAAATTTTCTGTACTGATGAAGACACTGCATCGACGTCATTGAGGCCCCGCCCTGTTATTCAAACTTTTAGGGCACATCAATAATAGCTCTGATTTAAATAAATTCAAATGCTAATAGACGCCAAGCAATGTCGAGAAGAGTATTATACACAAAAATATTGAATGTGCACATGATTTTAACCATCTTCTATTTGTGCACGATTATAATTCATTATTATTCATTTCATATGAGAGTGGAAATGTTGTGCATTTATGTTTCTGATTTGTTTTATAAAATATATTTTCCTTTTTGAATTTTCAGTAAATCTTCCAGTATTGAAAATTTGTCATCGGGATCTTTTAGAGTTTGGCAGATATATAATCCATTGTGATTTTCAAATAAATTCTTAATCTGAAGTAGAATATAAACAAATAGGAACAGGTCCCTTTTCATAATTAACAAAAATTAATTGCTGCATTTTAAGCTAAAATAATCATTTTTATGTGAATATTTACAGCATATTTTATTATTTATAATTTATTTTCAGTAGTTGGCTTTGATTTTTATTTTACCAGAATAAATCAGTGTTCATATCAAAATTTATTCGGAAGGTAGAGAAATGAACTGAACAAAAGAAATCTCCTTTTATTTTTGTATCAAGGCAATCCAAAGCATACTTGGATTACGCCATAATTCTTCCTATTTCTGTTCTAGTTGCAGTGGCTAACTTCTGTTATCGGGAACTAACAGGTATCCATGAAGTGATACGGACACATCATGGTACTAATACTGTAATTAGAGAAATTACAATTAGGAAATTAAAATGGAAATGTACATTGTCCATTAATAAGAGGGAAAAGGAATAGAAGGAACTTAAAAACAGTTTGGGGATGGCTTCTTGATTCAAGAAAATTTTTGTATTTAAATGCGCGTGTGTGTGGAGGGGGGACCCGATTTAGACAATTTTTTCAGACGATTGGTTGCTCAACGTGTTCATTCTTAAAGCTTTAGAAAGGAATATCCTTGAATAATAAAGCATATGAAAGGCAATTATTATTGCTTGTTATTTTTTAGATTTTCAGACACAAATTATCACAAATGGAAAAGAAAGTATGCAATTAATGATTCTGTGCCAGAAATGTACACAATAACCAATGACATCTTTCAACGTCTATAATAGAATGCAAATGCAATCAAGTTTGCAATAATTTTGTCGGCTTAATAGAAAGTGGTCTCAAAAGAAGGAATCTTTCAGGTCAAGCTGTGTTCAGTACAATCAACATTCCGCACTCTTTTTGTCCACTGCAATGACCTAGTTAGCGAAATATTTTCGGTGACAAATAAACATGCAATCAGTGCGGTTCGATTTCCCCACATCTTCCGCAAACTAAATTGGGCCAGTTGACGGAAAGTCATGCAATATTTTTGTGCCGATTGGAATGAACTATATCTCCATCAACAATAAGATTATTTATATGTAGTTTTGCTAGTCGCCTTTCGTGCACTTAATTATTGTCATGCGAATACTGGCTAACGTTTCTAAACGTTTTCACGTTAATAATACTAGGCATTAAAAAGTTTTTTAATAACTACTGAAGTCACAAACAAATCTTTTGGAAGAACAATTTAAATAACTTATCTAAAATGCTTACTTTTCAATTGAAATATTACCAGTCTTTTATTATAGTCCCTATCAGAAACTTTTACAATTAGCAAATATAATATTTCAATAGAATTTTCGTTATATAATTAATATATATTTAATTATAGGTCTTAATTAGTGCTTTATTCCTAAATGTTGATGAAATGCATAGGAAAAAAGTGAAGTAATTATAATAAAAATAATAAAAGGAGATAGAACTACCAATCAAATCTACAATATTAATTATTGAAAAGATTTGAGAAAAGATTTTTTCAGAATTAATTTTTGTTTAGAATGGAAAAGCAATTTTTCAAATTGAAAATCTGAAAAAAATCATGAAAAAATCATTAAAGAATTAGACATGGATCGAAAAACTTTAAATAAATTGGAATCGCAATCGCATTCATAATATATTTCTTTATCTATAATGAATGTTAACGACTTTTTTTCCTATGATATTCATTGATTTATAGTTTGTATTATTGTTTTCTTTGTCGTTTCAGGCTTTTATGAATTTTCATTTTCATTTCCAAACCTTTGCTAATGAATATATATTTAAATACACTGATAAAGCGTTTTGATGGTTATCATCCTTTAGTTCGTTTCTTATGGTATTCATGGTTGTTTTAATAAAGGATGTGAAACATCCGGGAATGGAGTGCAGTCACATCGATGCTGCAATGCTGTACGCAAACAACTAAAACAAATCGATTGACTTTCTTTAAGTTGGCATTCATATTTTAACCCGACATATAAAATTTTATCGTCAAGAAAATTGTTTTCTATTAATGTACTAGACTTCTACAAATAATTTTTCTAATTTTTACATAATTTAAAAAAAATTTATATTCTATTAGAAAAGAAGATACAATAACCGAAAATTTCTATAAGAAATATTTGTTATTTATTTCATTGCAAACAGTTATCTATAATTATTACTGCAACTACTAATATTTCCATTCTAAAAGAGATTATTTAACTCGTATCTTTTAATAGTATTTTTAAAATCTTATTTTAATTTTTTTAATCAAATATATGGGAGTCAAAGCAAAAACGTGTGATATTCTAAAAGAAATATTCTAAGTGAATTGAAATTCTAATTTAGGAATTTAATTAAAACTTTTAAACTTTCAATGAATCCTCTCGATTTCATTTCTGTCATGACATGGGGCCTTCATTTCTTTATAATGTTGCTAGACTTTTATTTAAAATATGTTTTTTACATTTTATTACGTAAATAAATCGATATTAAAAAAACTTATTTTTTATTTTTAATTATTTATTCTTTTCAGACTTTAATACATTTCACAGTTTATTGGTTATAAACACAATAAAATTAAAAAATTAGGATTTTTCAAATTAAATTCTAGGCATTTCTGTGAAATCCAATTCAGATAACTTAATGTATTCATTGATAATTAAGAATTCTAAATTATTAAAATGTCCTATAACCATCGGAATGAATGTACAAAATTTCAGCATTCTAGTACTGCAAAATTCTATCCTTACAAGAATGAAATATATCAAGTTAAGTAAAAGGGTTTAAAAGCATAGAATATAAATAAATATTAAATCCAATAAATAAGACAACTTAGGTCAACAAGACGTCTTTTGGTAGGGTCATAAGCAATATATCAGGCAGCCAGACAACAATCAGTTCTAATAAAGAGTCAATTGTCATGATTCGAAGCTTGCTCCTAATCCTGATAGAAAGTACCACTTTTTTTCTACCATTCGCAAAAGGGTACCTGCCAGTAAGTAAATCCAGTGTTTCTCCGGAGTCTGAATTATTTATCGAATGTAGTAATCTGTTCAGATATAATGCATAGAGAAAAGTGGATGAAACGGGTGGATATTACATAAGGATAAATAAGAGACAATTAATAGAATAAGAAAGTGACATTATATACATAAATATTAAATAAGATTATTTAGAAAAACTTCTGAATTTATAGAAGAGTTGCAAGTGCCTTTTTAAAATTAAAAACAAAACAACAAAACTTTACCATTTTTAAGGAATAATATAATTTTGCATTTTTAAAAGCGTCTTTATATTTCTGAATTTAAAAATAATAGGTATGTTTATATTTTATAAATTGGATGCCACTTACCAGCACCGAGCCTCGAAAGAACAGATAAAATCACTGGGAGTGCTGCCCCCCAAAACTTATCGCACGTGCCTTAATATGGATGTTATCCTCCCCCAGCAGGAAAAAGTTATTCTCTTTGAGCAAGGCAAAGAACGGTTTGCATGGCATTGGCATACAATAATGACGAAATATTAACCTTTGGCGTGCATCGAGTCTTTTTATTAAATCTATTATATGCTTCTTGGGATTTTTTTGAAAATGAATCACTGACATGCGGATAATAATATCAGAAAATAGAATGTGTGTTTTAGATGCGTTTTTCTCATCATAACCGAAATCAAAATGAGACACATAACTACAAATATAGTCAACATCGCATACCAAATTGGATAGACTTGTTTTTGCGTTTTTAAGTTATCACGTTTCAATGCTTCTGAAAGTATAGATCCACTGACGGTCAACATCTTGTTGGATGGGCTCAACATTTGATAGATGCCTACACTATAGAGGTTAAATCTCTATTCCAACTTTTACCTATCTCGCTATCTTCGTTTTTTAATGATCGTGTTATCTTATATTCGAACAGCCCGACATCCTCTGAATGAGTTTTGTTCAAAATGTAACAGAAATCTACACATTTGGTGTACACACCACATTTCATCCATCTAACTCATCCTAAGATATCTTTGTCACAGAATAGACATAATAGCAAAAATGTATTTTTTGAAAGTCTCGTCTGGTGATTCGTTTTGAAATGATCGTGCTGACTTATATTCGAACAACCGGACTGCATCAAAAACCGAGTTTGCTTAAAATATGACCAAAATCTAGAAATTTGATGAAAAACCATATACTATATTTCATCCACCCAGCTCAAAGCGTTTTTGAATCATTTTTTTCACAGAAGACAGACAAGCGGATGGACAGACATAATAACAAAAATATGTTTTCCGTCTCAGGGATGTCCAACACTTGGATATTGGCAAAATATCAAATCCCTCCTTTTTTTCACAATTCCAATACTTGCAAAAATAGATACTAAGCTTGTCCTTCGCGACCACTCCATGCGTGCAAATGGGTGGTGTTTCACCGAAATTGAAAGCGAATATGGAAACAGGACACTATTGTTTTGGTGTGGAGCCGAAAATTCAACCGTTCCTAAGAGCACTTCATTTTAAGTGGGCGCTGCCTGACCAGGAATGCGAAGATCCAATCAGGAGTCAGTAGAATGGGAAGGGAGAAGCTAGCAGTGCCCTCTAGGTAGAATTTTCTTAGGTCTCAGTAACTAGCATGGCGTAGACGTCAATGCTGAAAGTTGAAACGGTGAATGGTGCGGAACGCTCATGAATGTTCGGATTTAGGAAGAATGTTTTAAAGGTTAAAGAGGGGTGAAAC
>JAPMOR010048451.1:0-11868 GCA_026543865.1 Argiope aurantia | reverse complement strand
TTTTTTGACTTCAATTAGGAATATGGGGTGAAAGGTCTGAGTTCTGAAGTTCTTAAGTTGCGATATCCGTCCTATTTTGAAGTTTAGCTCTTCTAATTCCCTTTTAAGTTCGTCTTTGTTATGGTTCCCTGGCAATCCTTTAATGATAACTTTAATGGGTCTGTTGATGGGATCTTCTGAGTTAATATATTCTTTTTTCTTTTTGTTGAGTAACTCTATGATTCCTAGTCTGTCCGACTCTGAGGCTGCCGTAATCTTGATAAATCCGTATGAGAGTGTATTGTCTGTACCAGGATATTTTCTGCAGATTTCTTGAAGGATTAGGTTGTAATCTTCAGTTAACTTTAGGTGGATAGGGGGAGCCTCTTTTGGTGGTTGTTGGGTCTCGTCTTCCAGGATTTGAAATTTGTTGGTAGTATCTATTTCTGTGTTTTCTATTGAGTTTTTTCTTTTTGCTAGGTGCTTTTTGTCAACTGGTTGGAAGGACATTTCTGTATCCATCTGGTCTTGGTTTTCCGTGTCAGGTGGGCTTTGGTTTATTTCAGTCGCAGAACAGTACTTCTGGAGACTACTAACGAACAATCGATGAGGTCGTAAAGCAAGGTCTTTGGTGTATATTTTAACTCTGCTTTTGCTACTGCTTGAGCGTCCGCTCTCACTACCACTGTCCTCTTCCATGGCTGGGGGTGTTGGCCCTTCCGACACTAATCCTGAAAAGGACGGGTTGGGCCTCAGAATTTCCGGTGGGTCTGTCGCTAACAGATTGTTCAGGTCAGAGCAGCTGGAAAACACATCCGTTCAGTAGCAAGGTCAAGGCAATGAATGGGGGAAAAAATGCGCAGAACACAGTGACTGACAGATCTGCTTTTATACTAACAGGGAAAGTTCCAGAATACTTTTCTGGAGAAAGTAAGAAAAGTCCAGAACACTTGTCTGGTAAACTAAAGAAAGGTCCAGAATCTGCTGGAACTTGAAATAAAGGAAAACATAAAATCAAGAAATTAAATAATTTACACAAACTGTGAATCGCATTGTCTCTAGCAGGATTCGAACTTACGATCTATTGATTATAAGACCGGTGCTATGACCATTAGGCCATGGAGAGTAGACTGCTTGCTTTCAATGCGGCAATAAACCATATTAATTAAATTTGTTTAATTTTTATTAGTTAATGTTTGGGACAGGACGAATAATCCAGACTTTTTTTTTCCCCCGACAGGGAAATTTATTCCCATTGAAAGAAATATGTATTGATAGAGCTTTAGACGGCTTGAGGTAGATTATACAGAAGCAAAAGTAAAATATACCTCAAGTAGTTTAGTATAACATACCTGAAGTAGTAAAGTATAAAGTACCGTAGTAATTTTTCAAAAATGAAGGCTACTTCTGTAAGTGATCATCACCTAATCAAGAACGCCAGCTTAAAACTACTTATGAATAAGATATATTGAGAAAAATTTCATTAATAAGATATAAATAGTGATTGCAATACCGGTATACCGGTATTTTGCGCCATTTGTACAATTTTGTAATACCGGTATTCACAAGTTATTAAGTTTATAGTAAATTTTCTTAAAATTTTTTTCTCACAAACCTATCCACATTCAGAAGAATTCGGTTCAGTTATCGAAGATTATGATGACACTAATGCCGATAGTGAAAAGGAATTGTCTCTTGAACAAAAATTAGAATTAGCGATAAATAAAAAAAATTCAACGAACCAAAATATAATACAGAAATCAGCTATATCCAAAACCATCCGACGAGAAATCAGTTTATTTGAAGATGAGAGATTTAGAGGTAAATACTTGGAAAAAATATATCGCGCATTGCTAACAGTACCACCAACTAGCATAGGTGCCGAAAGAGCGTTTTCGGCAGATGGTAATTTTTGCACAAAATTACTTTTCAGGCTTAATGATAGTGCAATTAATGCATTATGTTTCTTAAGATCACATTTCAAAAATTTGTAATAGTACCACAGACTGAATAGATTTAAATAAATAAGAAGTCCCTTTACTTTTTTGTGATTCTTTATATACTGTTATAATTTACAAATTTTTTTGTGATATTTATATTCTCTAATAAATATTACAAATAAAACAAAGAAACGCCTCTGTTTTCTTTCTTTTTCTAAAATTTCTAATACCGGTATCCCGGTATTAAGATCTAAAAAATACCGAATACCGGTATCGAAATTTTGTTCCGATATTGCATTCCCTAGATATAAATAAATAATGAAAAATGATGAAACAATATTTAGAATCTTTTAACAACGAATTTTTGTAATTAATATTTTGCAAGTTTTACAGTGCGTTTTATATATAGTTTAAAAGAATGATTGATTTTGTAATAAAAAATGAAACTTGCATCATGTTATTTCTTTTCTTCTTTTTTATCATGGCTTGAAGTTTTTGAAGCCTCAAAATGCGTAGGCAACAAATTGGCGATTTATTACAGCACAAAATTGATTTTTACATTATATTGAAGTTCTAAAAATAATAGTTTCAATGATACTAATGTTTGGATCCATAAATTAATTTTCTGTTTTTAAGGAATTTTTAAAAATATAATTAAATCATATTTTTCAACAATTCATTTTGCAAAAATATAAAAATAAAAGTTCATTTGCACGAGCATTGCAAAAAATTAGCTTTTATTAACTTGTTGGCATCACATTTACAAAAGCTCTGATTAAAAAATGTTATAAATGTAATTTTCAGCACGTGACTGTATGAAATGAAATAAATAGAAAATGTGATAACAAATTGGCGATTTATCGCTTTTGAATTTGACACTCTCTAGAAATCAACCAGACCATGTCAACCTAAATGAGTACAATCACAGCGCATCTTATAAAAGCATCAGGTTGATGTGAACTGCGCTGTGATTGGACTCTTAAAGGTTGACATGAGCTTGCCGATGCCTCGATTTGGTGCTTTTGTTTACATTACACTTCAGGATCGACATGCTAAGCTTTGCTCTGAGTATAATATATTCTGGTTATCATATAAAAATATTCTGTGTGTACTTTGCTAAATTAACAAAACAATTTTATACACAATGAACACAAAATAGGTTGACCGAATTAAAAGAAAGGTAGAAATTTTGTATGAGTGAAATAATAATGCAAGAAGCAATGAAAAACTAATCACCTTTTTGTATGATTCTTTATTATGAAGTATAAGCAAAATGACATAGAAAAATCTTTTTAAATGCGAGTTAATATTTTTATTGTGCATTTTACATTTTAAAATTAACTGAATAATCTGAACATGTATTTTCTCCCCTATATTTAGATAATGTTGGAGAATTATTGGAGCAAGTGTCATCAGTTGTCAGGAAATTTTTTTATATCTCATTTTGAAAGGATATTCTCTAAATATTTTGCAATGATGCTCAGATGATTGTATATATCATTTTCTTTCATTTATTAAATAATTATGAATTTCAATAGTAAATAAAATACAAAAAATAGGTTATATCGCATATATTACTTTGACAATTCATATTATAAAATGTTTAATATTGTTAGATCTAGTCATGTCCATGCTAAGGAAGTACTCTTCTGGGTGTCAAGACTCAGTTTCCAAAAATAAAATTAGCTTTTCTTCTTTTTTTCTTTTGTGCAAAATTTCAAAAAGTCATGAGTATATCTGTTTTCTCTTCTACGAAGTAATACTGGTTATGAAATTGCTTCGATTTCAGAAGTTACAATTCAAACTTAAACTGGCGAAGAACATTCCGCACAAACTACACAATTTTGCAATGAAAGTGTAGAAACGGTGAAATTCTTTGAAGAACCCTATGTTTATACAAATATGATTGAATCATATAAAACGACGATGTCAATAACACATTTGATCAAGTTTATATAAGTGATTCAGGGTTGTGAACAAGCATTATAATTGATCACTTTAAAATGTTTTGTGTTAAAAACAGACCTGTGAGACAGACAAAAGAGTTTTTGCTAAGAATGCTCAAGGCAGATCTTTTTCCATTGCTTACTACTTTTTTAAAAAAAGTGCCAAATGATGAAATGCAGCTTCGCAACTGGTTAATTTATTCAAAAACATAAAACTCGTTTTTTTTTCTTCATTATTTTCTATAGAAAATGAAAATTCTATACGATTTATAGGTATCTATGACAGTTGGAAAAAGTTATCAACTATAATTCAAGATCATGAGCGTTCTATTTGTCATTTAATTCATTTATTGTTTGGTACAGTTTATTTCAAAAGAAAATTTAATAGGCGAATAGATAATTTAGTTAACACATTAATGCAAATGGAGAAAGATAGACATCTGACACATGCTTACAAATTATATATGGATTTTCCATTCAAAACTCAGTCATCCACAAGTATTGAAGTAAATTACAAAAAAGGAATCAATTAATACAGAAGACGTCTATCAAAATCCAGAAAATACTTGGAATATGTCAGTAAATGAAGATAAAAACAAAGAATATAAAGTGGTAAAAATTCATGAAAATTGCCCAATACCAGAGCATTGTTTGGAGAAATCTACGAATATGGCATGCGACACATTATGTGGCCATCTTTATAAATGTCCTTGCCCAGATGATAATTTGTGCAAACATATCTAGAAAATTCATTCTACCTTTTTTTACAAATAAATCCATTTAAAATCAAATGTTTTTTCAATAGAAGAAAGAAATATCAATGAAGATAATATGACCATTTCTGCAAAAGAAATAAATATAAAATCTACAGAAAGACAAATCATTCAATGTCAAAATCTTAGTTCTGAATTAATGAAATTAATAGAAAATCCAGATGTTCAAGAACTAATACTTAAAAATGTTATATCTACATTGAAATTTTTAGTAGAAGGATACCGTGGAGCCGCAAAAATAAAAAGCAGCCTCAAGAAATGCTCTCCAATGCCTCATTATTCAGTGCCATCGAATAAGAAAATGACGACCCAGATGAAATTTTACAGAACTTCTCAGAAGAGAAATAAAAAAAAAAGTTTACAAAAAAAAATCTAACTGAAACTTCTAGAAAAAGGAAAAATACCAATGATTTGATCATTAGCGATAAGAAGAAACGAATATCGAATGAAGGCAGTTGGGGAAATAAAACTGAAAATGAAATGTCTAATTCTATAGAAAATTTTCCAATTAGTAGTAAGAATCAATCAATTTTGAAAGAAGATAGTGATATTTTTTCTAATACTTTAATGGGTGATGTTTCAATAAAAAAAACAAAAACGGGTGGTACTTCAAGCAAAAAATCTAATAATGTTTTTTTAAACTAAACAAAATTACGAAGAGCCCATGTGAAACAATTATTAAAATAAATGATGTAAACATTTCCATTTATATGCTGAAATCGTTTGACTTAAGTGTAACAGCAGAAGAAGAAAAATATTTTAATCTCTCTCTCCATCTTTTAAGATTGGATGGTTATATGATGGAATCATTGATGCCCCCC
Organism: Argiope aurantia; assembly: GCA_026543865.1. Classification (NCBI taxonomy): domain Eukaryota; kingdom Metazoa; phylum Arthropoda; class Arachnida; order Araneae; family Araneidae; genus Argiope; species Argiope aurantia. The sequence goes on along the minus strand of JAPMOR010048451.1, from coordinate 6,409 downwards.
CCTTTTTTTTCCTTCAAATTAACTAAAGATTCAGAATCGTGTAAAGCAATACGACTCAATTCATTCAACTTTACTTTTCCATAAAAAAAAAATATCTTGAACTTTCCAGTGATTCAGGATATACAGAAAATTAACTTTTTATTAATTCCGGCGAATTTAAATAATCATTGGATTCTTTTAATAGCTAATATAAAAGAAAAAATACTTGAATTATATGATCCATTAGATCCAGATGTAAATAAAGATGGCTACATATTAATTCGTGAATGGAGTGCATTAATTAAAAAACTACTGAACCCAAAGGAGCACTGGAAATTGATTACTCCATGTCATATGATTCAAAAAGATAGCTACAACTGCGGAGTCTTCATTTGTTTTTTTGAATATCAAAAATACCATAATTTACAAGTCGATGAAAACTTTGATGCTACTAACTTCAGAGAACTCATCTTTGAAACTATTACAGAAAACTTTGAGTGCTAACATAATTTGAATTTATGTTTATGTTATAACATTTACATATCTGTGCAAATGATGGGGACTAGGCCTGATTAGATTTCTAATTGGGGACACCTCTGTGATGAATTTTCAGATTTGATTTTGACAATTCATCAGAAGAAAAAAAGCGAATCAGAACTTTCCACCTCCTGGGTCTGGTATGGAAGAGGAAGCAACTCATTTTATCTATCAAATAAACCTGTATCTATTAATCTCTCCCTCTCTATTTATATATAATCACAAATAGGAATGTGATGTGTTGTTACTCCATAGGCGAGACCATTTCACCAAGAGCTACTTAACTTGGACAAGTATTTTAAAGAAGTGAAACCCTAGGAGCGTTTTCTCATCCTTAGAAATTTTATTTAAAAAAAAAAAATTGCGTTTTTCTGAAATAATTTGCGAAAATACTACAGGATAAAAAGAATTTTTATATCATAATAAAATTCCTTAAAATTATCTTTTCAATAATACTTTATGTTGTTCTTAAATCATTTTCATTATTGTTATTAATATTTTATCACAGTTTTTTTCTCCAAAATAGAAAGTTTTGGCAAATAATATTGGTATATTATATGACTAAGGTATATTAATATTAATCATATTTAAAGAAAAAAAATCGAAATGTTATAAAATTAGTCTACACTGATGGTTAGTATATTTCATTTCTTTATAATTCAACTTTGTTATTACTTTATTGTGAAAATGAGTCATTCTAATGATAATAGTTAATATTTGTATGATTTGGAAAACCGAAAATAATAAAAATAATTACATTTTCACTGATTGCTTATGACTCAAAAGGTGTGGATTTCATTTATTTGATTCATTGACAAGATTCATTAATTTCAACAAACAAAAGAAAAGAAAATGTTGATTGCTTTTGACTAGTATTTCAAAAAAGTGTTGATAAACTGTTTTTTTTAAAAATATTTTATTACTTTTTCATGACATTGCCATGAAAGGAAGGTCCTAAGATATTCCAGCTATTATTGTTGCGAGTTATATAGATGTGTATAAGGGCTATTGTTAAAAAATAATAACCATAAAAATGGAAGCATCAGCTTATTTTCTTTGATCAAACTGCAAATTAAGATTGTGATAATAGGTGGATTGACTGTAAGATGTTTGAGGTCCCTTTAGAAACAATATTAGAAAGTGTTTTTTTTTTTTTTTTTTTTTTTTTTTTTACACTTGCATCACAGGAGGTTTTTTTTTCTCTCTCATACTTCTTTCTAAATTCATTAATCTAGAGAAGAGTAAAAATAAAAAAAATGCATAAATAAATGAGCAAAATTTAGAAAAAAAATTGTGGTCTATTTCTTTGACATATATATATTTGTATTTTTATTAAATGAATCTAGAATAATAAGCTTTTCTATCTTTTCTTTCTTTTAATACTTATTCTTGCCATTTTGAGCTTTGAATCATTCTACAACTGTTTAAAAACCAAATTCAAATTCTGTCACAAAGGTATGCTTTTCATCTTCCAGATTTTGTTTAAATAAATGTCAGACAAGAATTGTGTACATAGAGAACATATAAAGTAAGTATATATAAATGAAAACATAGACAGCCAACTGCCTAATATGCAAATTGAATATATTAAAAATAGTTACAATTCTTTACCAATTGTTTTAAGAAATAATTAATAAAGAAAAATAAATAACAGAAATACACAGTTAACAAGAAATGGACCTCAGAATGATATGTGTAAATTTCATGTCGTAAATGTTTAGTAATGTAAAATTATTTAGTTAATTAACTCATTAAGACAGTTTCACAAAATATTTAATTTATAGCAACTCTTAATTCCAGCTAGTAGAAATAAAATTTATCTAATCTTATTATTTCATCGAAGCTTGTTTTTTATTTAGCTATTTTTGTTTTTATAAATTCTGTTGCATGATTTTGTATAATATTTCTAAAGAAAGAAAAAGTGCCTTAATCCACTAAATCATAAGGCATGCTTTTTTACATTATTTACACTTCTCTGCAAATAGCTAATTTATATTAATTTTTATATTTTTCTAAAAAATGTCTAGATAAAATTTCCTTACATTTCAAAACACACTATTACAAAATAATGCTTTATGCATTTTAAAATTTACTGGTTAAAATTAAATTAAATAAAATAATACATTAAATTAATGCACATTATGATGGTTTCAAATGCCATTCCTTTCTCTTCCTCCTTTTCAAATGTCTACAAATGTTTTTATTCAATAAAGAAGACACAAATAATTTTTAAAAATTATTAGTAAAATATATGATGAAAAAAAGTTAATTTTTAACATGCATATTGTTTAGATGATCTTGAGATTTATAATTATTATCAAACATAAAAAAGGAATTTCAGTGAAACAATATAAGTGTGAGAAATTCCTTGCCAAATTAAAACGTAAATCTACTTCGTGAGGGGGGGGGGAAGGCAACTTTTTAAGGTGTACAATAATTTAAGAAGTGTAATTTTTTAAAATAAAATATCAAGTAATGGAGTCATGTTTGAAAATAACTGATGAATGAAGTGTTTATTTAAATTCCTTTGTAATACAACATTTTTTAATCATTTCAGTTAGTTACAGAAACATTTAAAAATAACACTGAACAACTTGCAATTTAATTAATGAAACTATATTATTAATAGACAATAGTTTTATAATACTATAATATATGATTTAAGGAATATCACCAAATCTTTTGAGAAATGACAATGTTACCGAAATCACAATCTCATCTTTTATATAAGGAAAAGTTATTATATATTTATAATTTTATTAAAAACTATTTTAATACATAAACTATTGACTAAAGGAAGAACTTTATTTCTATTTGAAGTACCAATGATTTTGTTTAAAACAATACCAATGTAAAATGGTGAAGAATTTTTATCAGTAATTCACTTGAAAACATTTATTTAAAATTTGCCAGAACTTTATTTGGATATTTGAAAAGGCCACTTTAATTCATAAGTATAACTTATAATACAAATCTTTTTGCACATACACATATTTATTATTTATAAAATGAATATAAGTATAGACGTTCTATTCAATATGAAATATTTGTTTCAAGGCAACATAGATCATTAGCCCATTTAATCACAAATAAGAAATGACTTGAAATGAATTCTATAATATTTAAAAATTAAACAGAGAATTAGTCAATAAAAGAATGAATAGGAAACCTATCTAAAATACTAAGAATTACTATAGTACAAACTCTTCATTTGAAGTGTTAAAAAAATTAATCTTATACATTAATTTTCTTAATCTACTTAAAGGAATTAATATAAGAAACAAAAAGAAAGTGGAAAATTTATTTCTATTCTGATTTAATATCACAAGTACTATTCTACACAAATCATAAATACTATGATGTTATTTTCAAATATCTCTAAATGCAGCAATTTTCTTTTATGTATAGTATGCAATTTCATTTTTGATATTTGTTCAAGTGATTATTTAGCAAGACAGTTTATAAAGGCACTATATTTAATATAACCAACATATTTCAATAACATTCATAACAATAAAATATAACCATATCAAAATACTGAAAAGAAATATAATATTCAATCATTGTTCCTAATATAAGATTTTAAAAAATTTTCAAACCACTGAGAAAAAAGCTAAACACTCAATATATGAATGCATTGTCAACTGAATTTCATGAAAAAAGATCCCCTATTTAACAAATCTATTTTAATAATAATTATATCCATGCACTAACAGTATCATAAAGCAAACTTCAAAAGTAATAAAAAGTAAACTTTAAAAGTAATAAACAGTGTAGGATGTTTCTACAAATTTTAGTTAATTCTTTTAAAGATTGGTATGAAACAAAAACTACTATTTCTATATTCTATTGTCCACTACATATTTCATGAGAATTATGAATATTTAGAAATTACAGCAATTATTTTCTGTTTTTGTATGCTGAATTTCTTTTTCTATTTTAAGAATTTTAAAATTAAAAATCTTTAAAATATAATTCTATGAACTCAAAAAATTCAATAATTCTGTTTCTTAGCAGTAATTAAAATTATTAGCTAATTATATCTAAATTAAATACTAAGAATTATATGAATATTAATTTAGATAAAATAAAAATGCATAAAACAATGTGTTTATCAAAAGGAGGTTAACAGAATTTAAAAGAGTGAAATGTTTGTAAAAAAATTTATAAATTAAATAACTCCTTAAGACAGGCACAAATTTAATGGAAAAATTTTAAATTACAACACAGTATTAAATATTACTTAAATAATAATTGTAATTGTTTCTTAAAACCTTCTTGAAAGCTGGGAATACAATAGCTTTCAATACTTATTCTGACCTTACTGCTGTTTATCTTCGCTAAAATTTCTAAAAATGCCATAGACAGCATGGAAATAATTTTTAAAATGCTTGTTATAAGATTGAAAGTATGAGGGAAAAAACATTTTCATCTCATTTCACCCTTATCTGGATAAACAATAATTTAATAATACAAATCCCGCTCTTTGACTTCCATCTATAATGTAAATAAACACGTAATTTTCTAACCAATCACAATACAGTAAGCAACAAACCACATCGACGGAGAAAGAAAGCCTATGATTGGACTCAAAAAGGTTGACATACAGAGAGTCGATTTCTAGATTGTGGTTCGTTCAATCATTTTCACATTAAAGAGTTTATATGTATATATAAAAACAAGCTTTATTTAATTTATGGAGCTGGTATTATTTGTAAAGAAGAAAACTGCGAATATAGGAGTCGGTAATTTGATAATGATACCATTCAATTAATGTGTATTCAACTCTGATACTATCTAGAAACGTTTATATTGATTCATTATTAATACCTTATTATGACACATTTTCAGATTCGGGAACAGTCCGCGCTTCTGAAGACATTTAAGAAGAAGAAGAAAAAAGAGGAAGATGAAAGGAGATGTTTACATTTAACAATGGGATGAATTCAGATTATTCGTAAAATTTGGGGCCATAATAACTGTCCATCTTTCAGTATCCTACCCTTTAGCGAAGTCCCATTGTAGAAAAGTGGTAATATCGAAATCCTGAAACACTGTCCATCTTTCTGCATGCCATCTCTTTGCGAAGTACAACATCGAAAAGTTCTTGTTTCGGGATCCTGAATAAGTATAACTTTTTTAAAGCTATTTTCTTTACAATCATTATTAAAATGTAATTCAGATTTTTTTTATATATGTATATAAGAGGTGTTGATGCCATATTTTCTCATGTAATAAATCGCAATGCTCGGTTATATTTGTATTTAAAAAAAATCTAGTTTTAAAATTGAGAATGCAAAAACATTAAGCTCTCAATGATTGAGAATTTGATTCATCCTGCAATCGGTGATGCAATCCTTTACATTTATTTTTAAATACAGAGATATTCATTAACGTTAAGAGGATGTCATTTAATCGCAAACGTTATTATGCCATTTTCTTAGTGGACTAAAATAAATGCTTCATGTTCTGTCATATTTACATAAAGCTTCTAAATTTCTAAACAAAAATAAATTTTAAATAATATAAAATATTTTATAACTGCACAACGTATACAATATATATATAATAATTGATGAGGCCAAAGTCTACCAAGCAGGGACAAAAAAACTGGCATAAGGAAGCAGACACACCTGGGAACCCGCCAATAATTCTGTTTTACTCTCTTGGCACAAAATAATTATGTCCAACTAATCATATATGTTCTTTTCGTCTTCAGCCTTCCAGTGCATGCATCAGTCAGATAAAATAAATGTAAAATCATAGTTCAACTCACACCGAGGCATTTCTCTTTGTTACTCTAAATGATATCATTATTTATTTACATTGTATAATATAAATCAACTATAGTTACAACTTGTCTCCACAAGTTCATTTTACATTAGACACTCAA